>FIZR01031826.1:0-28869 GCA_900060175.1 Ferrisia virgata | reverse complement strand
AAAATAAAGAATTACTTTCAACGATGTTGATATTCATTTTTCAGTAGATTCAAAGTCAATATTTTTATCTAAAACTGTGGGACACATTTTTTCCCCATCGCTCAACACCTTATCAGTCTATTGTTGAATTTAAGCTATTATAAATTTATTACCTGAGAACCTTAAATCCATACAAAATATCACAAACTAAATTTCCGGTTCAAATATAAATATTACAGGATAAATTAATCAGTCTATTGTTTAACTTTACTATTTAAAATTTATTGCCCTTAAACCTTAACTCACATCTAGTAAAGAGAGATGATTTAATGCCCTATTATTGTACGAAATATTCCACTTTTCGTAAAATACTGAGAGAGAGGCAGCTGAATGTGTTGAAATAATGTTCAGGTCATCTTATGTTTCGTCACTGTTTTCTCTAAGCACTTGTCAGCGTGAAAGAAACAAGCTGCAATCAAAATTTGAAATTTTCAAATTAATAAGAACCAAAATTTTACAAATACTTAAAAATAATGCATTTAAAATTTTTAGGAACGTTCAAGTGTTCAACAACTGAACAGGACAACAGGTAAGACCAATTGAATGATCATTTGTCTTCTGCGCAATGCGCAACCAGCCAATCAATCATCTCATGGATCATCACGATATTGTAATTAGTAATATTTTTGGGCGCTCATAACATTTTTATAAAATTAACCATATTTAATCGCTAATGCTTTTAACCTGCATATGGAAGTTGTTATAACTACCAAAATTTCAAAAAGTTTAGGTTCAAGCATATTTGGATGATTCTGATGATGGAGTATTGAACTTGGGTACTGCTCTCGAATCTGTTGGTGAGTATTTCGGACTATATTTTGAGTACAATGTCAAATTCGTTCAATTTTTGTATATTTCATCCCAGAAAATGATTTTGAAACAGGCGATTATGAGCTTGAAGAATCATCTCCCAGTGAATTTCACATTCTTCAACCTCTCGCAGTGGAATTGGACGATCCTTTCGATGATATTGTGCCTCTACTGGAAAGTACAGTCATTTCAAATGATGGTACTCCGGCATCGTCTGCGAATAATTAACCAATTGCCAGTACTTCAAAAGATTCTTTGCATTATCAACCAATCGCGGGTACTTCAATAGATCCTCAACCTGGCCCTAATACCGCCGCTATGGGTACAACTAAAAACACTCCAAAAGCTCAAAAAACGACAACTCCAGGTACTCGAAAAGTCCACGTAATACAAACCTGAATCAAACGTTTACCAGATGTCAAGATGCAGTAAAGCAGACTCCAGTTCCGCCAGAATAATTACGTAAAATAAAGAATACGAATTGGAAGGAGGGTCAATTTTTCGAAGATGGTGCTCCGTTCACAAGTGACACACTACTTTGCCGCAAGAATTACAAAATTTAGAAACACCGTGGAAATTTTTCAATTATTTTTTCACTACCTAACAAAATATTTCTACATTTCAATGATAACAAAATCCAACTAGTGATGATCCTATTTACACCACTCAACAGTCTGATCATTTGTTCAAACTATGTCCATTGATAGATCATAATTATTATTCATCTATTCCATTGGCAGTTCATCTTCATCCATGAGGTATCCTGGTACTGGGCATCTTAAGCAGAAATCCGAATTCCTGACTGTTTCTACATTCCGCAACTCAAAGTTCAAAATAACGATGGAAAAAAAAGAAAGGAAAAAACCTCCGAAACCAAAACCAAGAAAATCAAAATTTTCTCTTCCTTCTCTTGATATTATGAATGGGCGTGATTGAAGATCAATCGGGGAATGAGTTAGTAGAATGAAGTCAACTCCTTGCATCTTCTTGGCCTGGAAAGACAATAAAGTAGTTTCCTTTTTGTCAACTTTCGTAGGTAGGATGCCAATTACTACAAAAAACAGATACGATCGAAAAACAAACGAAAAAACGAATATACAATGTCCAGCCATTGTAAAAGTATACAATCAACATATGGGAGGAGTCGACCTGCTGGATGCTCATGTTTCTCGTTATGAAATTCAAATCAAGTCTAGAAAATGGTACATGCGGTTATTCTACCATTTTCTTGATCTAGCTGTGATCAATTTGTGGATTATGTGGCGAAAATTCTGAAATAAAAAGGAATCATTGGCTCAATTCAAGGTAGCATTGGAGCTAGTTTTATGCCAAAAAGGATGTCCGGTTTTTGGTGAAAGGGGAAGACCCTCTCAAGTTCAAGCAAAACTGAAAAAGAAATCTTAAGCAAAGTGTGGCTCCTCCGCAAGACACCAGAAGAGATCGGATTAATCACTGGCCCGTAATTGTTTCAGGGGTAAGAAACAGGTGTAAACATCCTGATTGTAAGTTAAAGTCATCTGTAAAATGCACGAAATGTGATGTTAATGATTACCATTGAATGTATTATACGTGGGTCAAACGTATCCAAAAGTAGTGAAACATGGCTAATGTGTATTTATCTTTAAACTAGACTTGTTTTCTCTCAGTATCTTGTTTTCGTAAAAACCCAAAGAAATACTTTATTAAAATTGTTTAAAAATATAGATATCAAGTTTGTGTCATTATTACTTCTTTTATACCAAAGAAATAGAAAATTTTTCAATGATTCTTTTGCCCGGGTGTTTTTTCAAATGATCCAAAAAAGGAGGTTTCGAAATTTGAATTCATTTTATATTCAATGGGTTTCTTTTTCAACAGCTATATATGACCTCTTTAATTTGGCGAAAAAAGTTTGATGATATCAACAGGTTACGAGACATTAGATTTAAAAAAAAATTGATCCTTAATGCCTAGGTCTCCCCTAATACACCGATATTTCGAGATTGTGATATCATTTTCCGTGATCTCGGTTTGTTTTACATAGCGCATGTTAATAATGATTACTTATGAACTTGTGTGCAAAGTTTCTGCGTGATCTCAGTTTGTCCATAAAACACTTACTGTATATCCGATCAAGCATTGATCTCAGTTTTCACTTGAAATTTATAATCTCGTACATCACAAAAATGTGATATATGAGTATGAATAATTAAGCTGCGTACCTAGGTGACCATTGAACTTCTTGATTAAGTTCCAAAATACTAAAAATTGTTATGTACAATCATTGATTGAGTCATACTCATGATCCGCGGAGGTGTTAAAAATGATCTCAGAATAACTGTGTATATGACTGATCTCGGATTGATGTAAGTATGTCTATATGTATTTAATGAACTAAACGCTGTAATTTCTCATCCTAATAAAATAATGGCTACATCAAACACACTGCTTTAATATTTGACATTAAAAAATAAAACATGAAGTTTCCAGACCATCCAAAGGACAGGTAGGTACGCTGCTAGGACAGTAAAAAGAATGAGATACAGCCCAGTTAAAGAAATTAGCAAAATCACTTGTAACCAATAAATGATAATTAGGTTACAAAACATTCATTTATGATCTTTGCCATTATTTATATCCATACGAATATGTGCTTACAAAAAGATTCACCTTTAATATGCGCTTCGTTTACACAAAGGAAAAAAAATACTATAGATAAATGATAAGCGTATGATTATTTAAAGACCAGCACGTGACTTGTGTGAGACAGCAGAGTTCAAATGATTAAAGTTTAAAGACCACAAATTTGTAAGTTTTTTTCTTTAAATAATTACAATTACACACGTGAAAGAAAAATAAGTTTCTTTTTGATTACTTATTCATATCCAGAGCATATAAACAAATTTTTAGGGAAGATCGCTATTTCTTCACTGCTCATAATTAAAAATCGAAAATACACCGCTCTCTCTAATCTAAAGAATTTCTCGAGCAAACTGATGAGAAAATTTTCATTTCATATTTGATGGATTTTCAATCCGAGGAAGACGAGGGGGAAAATTTATTTCAAGAATGAGAGGTCAGAATTGATATTTGGATCATCATCAATAAAACTAAATAAGTAAATACATTTATTCGTATGTTATAATTAGATTCCTTGCATAGAGAACAGATGATTCTACTATTAGGAGACATTTATCAATTATTATACTCAAATACCAAAATCATTGTTTATTGGGTGCAGATTCTAGGGGACTCACCAAACCTTGATAGTAAATAACAATATCTGCTACAAAAGATTGAAAAGGCACTTCTTAAGAGTAAAACCTGATAAAATATGCACTACAAAAAAAATAAAAACTTTCAGTTTCATTTTCGTGAAATATAATGTATGGGCATTGAGAAAAGCACCGCTTTGTGATGCTGGGTAGTGAGACTCAGAGTGGCTAAAACGTCAACGCCACTGAAAGGCACTTCTGGGGGCCCTATACTAAATTTACATACAGAGTTTTAATTTTCTGGCCCAATTTGGAAATATGTAAGCAACGCAAGGAACAAACTCAAAAAATAAGAAAAACCAACCAAAAAACTACATTTTCAAGGCTGTAAGTGGGGGTGAAATGAGATCGAATAGTTGATAATTCCAAAAAGGCACATCTGGGATCGCTACTAAATTTACATACCATGCCACGAAAGTACATTAAGATAACAAATAAAAATTCTTGGTCTGAAGATGCATTGAAAAGTGCATTGAATCATATTTCAGATGATACGAATATCATTTCTATTCGAAAGATAGCCGAAGAGTACTCCATTCCCAAATCAACTTCGAGTATGGTTTTTTGGGTCAAAAACCTACATTTACCAAGGAAATGGAGGCAGAAATCATTTACCCCGCCTTGCGCATAACTACTTTACTCGATGCGCACAATTACCCAACCGTGAGTGTAATTGTGCGCAAACAACTTTTTTTCAACCCCCCCCCCCCAAGTATGTTGATAAATTTTTTTCAAAACAATGACTGGATCATCTTATAGGTCATACTTTTGGGTATCACTCCCCATAGTTACCTTTTAGTTGAAGTAATTTAGTATTTTTGTATAAACGTTGCGCACAATTCGACCACTTTCCCTTAGCCACAACAGCAGGAAATTTTTTACAAGTCCTCTGTCATATTTCCTGTCAAGTTGATGAGGTGTTGATATACCCACAACAGATGGGAATTTTTTGCAAGTAGCCAAAAATTAAAAGTAGATTTTATTATAAAGCATGTGTATTATATTAATTTTAAATGATTATTTCGTGATCCCTATACCCCTGTGCTCTCGTACGATTTTTTGTACCAAAGTAGAACAATAATCCTCTCATAAACTTTAGCTTTATTTTATAATAAGTTGAGAATATCTTGTAAGATGTATAGCGTAGCTATTGATTATTTATATACTCCTCCTAGAGGATTATTATTCAAACGTTTAAATAAAATATATTATAGGCATAAGTTATCACATCCTCCCTTAAAAGACCTCATCCCAGATCTTAATTTTTTTATATTTTTAATTATTGTTAAGCATATAATTTTGTACTTTCCCTCCCCTTAACTAATGCTCTTTCATATGAAATGAAAAAGAGAAACTATACATAGGACCAAAGTGAAGAAATTAATGAAGCTTTGTCTTTGAGTAGTAAATTGAAAAAATACAAAATTAGGCACTTTGTTTCCTATTTTTATACATGAAATAATTTATAAGTGAAAATATTTTTTTGAAAATGAAGTCAATGTTTTAGATTACTTGAAACACTCGAGGACAAATCCAGCCAAAGTCGAGGAATAATTGCAGAAAATGTGGAAAAGATTCTTTGCCCCTTTTATTCTGGTGTAAGTAGTTCAAGGGTCCAAAACCGTTGCTCAACTGTCTGTTAAGTACCTAGCCAATGATCACTGATCGGAGTTCCATTACCAATATTTTGACTGTTATTAACAGAAATTACAGTAATGGATTCAAAATTATGCGTTGTAATACAACTTTTTGAATTTTCTGTTCATGTTTTCTGAAATTTTTGCCCTCGCCCACTCTGGTTATAATTTTTATTAATTTTTGAAAAAGCAAATTCCATTAAATCTCTTCTTTCTTTCCTAGAAGGCGAGTGTGGTCATTGAACTCAAAAAATTTATGAAAACTGAAAACCTTTTCTCTTCACAAAACTTTGAAATATGCTCTTCATAATAATTACAAAATCCCATTATTTTAAAATATTGCCTAGTAAAATTTGCACAAACTATTGATACTATTGATAGTTTGCATCACAGATCAATGCTGATGGTTGTGATACAGTGGAAGCCAAACTGGTCGAAAAGAACATTTGTTGTTCGTAATCAACTTTCTGAAAGAATGTTTGAATCATCAAAAATTAAATGAAAAAAATGACTGGTTATCTCATTCGCCGGACGTGTAATAATAGCAAATAACGTCATCGATTGAAACCAAAGCACAAGGGCTCAGTATCGTACAAATAGGTTCAACGGATAAATTTCACATCAAAATTGTATACTAAATAAAGAACTTGTTCAAGTACTCGATTTTAAAATTGGTGAAGGTTGAAAAAATTCCATAAAACATACCTATGCTTCTTCCTACGGCGTTGATTCTACGTTAATTTTGCAAATATTATTGCACATTCATTTTGTGTTACCAAAGAGACTAAAAGTCACCAATCACTAGCTTGTGGTTTGCGTACACGCACCACGTAGATGCATCAACAATACAAACGTCACGTCAATAAATCAAAAAAAATATTCGAGCGATAACCTTTAGAAAAGACACGTAAGCTGCACAATGTGGCATAGCGCGTACAAAAGATTACATTATATATACACAAACGTCAGAAATATTTAGCAAACGTAATTCCACCAACATTCTCACTACTCGGACGAAGTAACTGAACTAACGTCCAGATTAGAGAACACTGAGCGCCTTAATTCAATAACTCAACGAGCGACGAATATACCCTTTGAACTCGAATGAAGTCGTTAAGTAAAGAAAAAAGAAAAATCTCAAATTAACGAGTATACGTACAAAGAATACGATTGCATTAATGTGAATTTTCAAGGGCGATAAGACAAATATATACGAAATGACCAATTAATTTATCGCCGCGTCCGAATTATTATTTCATTCGTCCAGGGAGAATCATCGACACAGTTACGCAGTTACTGTATAATTATTTTTTAACCTCGCTGAAATTCATAGACGGTGGCGATGGTGGTGTAAAATTTCTTTTAAGATTTTCACGTTCGCGTTGTATTCGTAATTTTACCTCAGTTTAATCCAGCTTAAAAAATAGTAACAAAAAAATGATAACTTTTTGGGATTTCCTCGGATACTTATATGTGTTGAGCAGATGGTATTTATATCTCTACGGATGGTACTTCCTGTTCATTGTGATCTTGTCAATATTCAAAGCTCAAATAGGTGCTAGCCGAGGATTGGCGTATGTGGTATCGCGAGTATTCAAGGTACGTAGACTACCTGTGTGTCTAATGTTACAGCATCCGATAGTATTCCATATAGGTACTTCTATATTACAAAAAAATCGACTCACCAATCTGCATTGCATCAGTTGTTGAGAAACATTTCGTTTCGTACCTTATTTCTGATTTATTTGATGAAATGAAAATTGGCCAGAATGAACATCTGCTAAAAATAAAATTGAAGAAAAAATTATCAAGAGAAATTTGAAATCGTATCATAAATATAAGAAAAGACGTAATGACACGTGTGAGCATAAAGGAAAACAATCGTTTT
Organism: Ferrisia virgata; assembly: GCA_900060175.1. NCBI lineage: Eukaryota > Metazoa > Arthropoda > Insecta > Hemiptera > Pseudococcidae > Ferrisia > Ferrisia virgata. The sequence goes on along the minus strand of FIZR01031826.1, from coordinate 21,241 downwards.
GGATAGATTGCAGAGTGATTAGCACTCACCGTAAATATTGAAAACCTCATAAATCCAATACATGATTTTCGTTTTACAGTACATCGAATATTCTCGCAGAAAAATCATACCGGATACGAAAGATGATGATGCTGCAGAAACGACAACGTGCGTTCCGATTATATCTCCCGAAGTGGACAGTAAATTATATTCGGCAACAGTATTACAAAATGGTAAAATACCACGTTTTTCATCGACTATAAAAAGAGATATAATTTTGTTACCAGAGATGCAACAGGAATTAGATTATCCATTAGCTGTAAGTAGCGGCAGAATCATTCGTTCATTACACATACGATGTTCCATTATCGATATAATTAATTCCATCGCATAACTTACAGGACGATGAAGAGGTGATATTTACCAACTATTCGAAAAGTACTTACGACTTTGGTGATGCAATTCCGTACATTAAAGCTGGCATTGAAGCTATTGTCGAAGATCAAATATCATCACGATTCGAAGCCGAAGAACTACAAGTAATAAACAAACCAACATACACATCTTACTTCTTTTCCGTACAATGGTACATCGGAAATCACTAATTCATCATAAATGTTACAGACATGGAATTTACTTACTCGAAAAAATCCTCGTTTATGCATGTACAACGATTGGAAAATTGCCGCGTTATGGTTTTTCGGCGTTATTTTCAGATATTCCGTGCTATTTCCTGCACGGTTTCTCAACTGCTTCACTGCGGTATGAATGCCCGCCATTTTGTGGCGGTAACCTTGGACGTTTTTGTACAGCATTTAGAAAATGTTTCCGTTCGATTCGTGTTACAGGTGGGACTTTTAATAGCAGGAATGGCAGTTGTTGGATACGTTCCTGAATCAAAATTTAAAAAACTACTCTACAAACGGATCAACATAATGTGTTTCCACGTTATGTCAAGATGGCTTGGATGTGTTTTAACGTTTCATGACAGAGAAAACCGACCGACAAGTGGTATTGCTGTATCGAATCATACCACACCATTCGATGTACTCATGCTGAATACTGACCATTGTTATTCACTGGTATGAATTCAAATTTCATTTAAAGACAATTTATTTACCTATGTGTTAATACGTTGATGTACTTCGAACTTGAAAAGTGCACCGAGATTTAACGAATTAAATAAATTAAGAATCTCAGCAACTGATCAAAGTTTAAACGAATGAAGATGCTTGAACCGATCATTGAACCAAACTTAACGTTATTCGTACATAATTGATTAACAGACTTACGCATTCTTGATTCTTTTGAATTAATCTGATCAACCACGTGTATGACCAAGTCCAATCCCAAGCCATTTAATCAACCTAACATGTAACACCACCACAGACACACTGAATCCGAACACAGGATGAAACTAGTAACTAAACACTGAAGTGGAGGATGTACTGGTTTTTGCAACTGAAAAACAGTGTTACCTAATTTGCAACTTTAAATGTATATGATATTAATTTAATTTCAATTTCCAGCATAACTCGTTCAAGTTGTTTCACTCTTTCACTTCACATTCGTTTCTATACAAGTTTTATCCCCATAATTTCTCTTCTCACTAAACATTAATAATCTATCTGTAAATTAAATTCATATCTAAAATTTCAATAACTTGAATTCTTAATTCTTATTCCTTTTAGTATTTTCTAATAACTATTTACGTTACGCATACGTAAATCTTTGGTATACGATTACGTATGACCGAATTACACATTGATTATTTGATACTTTTCAGACAGGACAACGCCAAGGAGGAATAATAGGAGTTCTAGAGCGAGCTTTGAGCAGAGCTTCTCCACACATTTGGTTCGAAAGAGCAGTATCATCCGATAGAGGAGCGGTTGCACGAAGGTACTTCAACTAATCAACACAACTAAAATAGCGTAAAATAATACTTGACTAAAAAAAAAATTCGCAACAATTGCAGATTACGAGATCATGTATCGAATCCAAAAAATCCGCCGATTTTAATCTTCCCTGAAGGAACATGTATAAATAACACAGCTGTAACTCAATTCAAAAAAGGAGCTTTCGAAGTAGGAGCGACTATTTTCCCAATTGCTTTAAAGGTAATGTAAAGAAAATCAAAAAACACGTTTATTCTAAATTGAAAATACACCGGTAAAACAAAATAATCGAATTTAAACGAACTATTTCAGTACGATGCTCGCTATGGTGATGCATTTTGGAACAGCAGCAAACAATCCGGATTTCAACACGTTATCGAAATGATGACTAGTTGGTCAGTGAAGTGTGATATTTATTACTTACCACCGATGGAGCGTAAACCCGAAGAAACATCGGTTCAATTCGCAAATCGAGTAAAAGCCGAAATAGCTAATAAAATGAACGTCGTAAATTTATCCTGGTAAAGTAAATTTCATCATTCGATACGATATAAAGTTGAAATTAATTCAATTGTGGTTTGCTTCTATAGGGACGGCGGTGTAAAACGATCGAAACCGAAACCTGAATGGAAAGCATTACATCAGAAATTATTCGCACAGAAATTGAAAACGCAGGCGCGAAATAGCGATTAACCATACAATCGTATTATTGTTTTAAATAAATAAAATCGAGTGATCTTGTTACATTATAAGTCTTTAAAAAAAAAAAAAAAAGAAATACAACATTTTATTAACAAATATGTTTAATCATTAACAAAACTCGGAAAAAAAAAACTAAAAATAAAACTTTCAACTAAGTGCAGGTTTTTTGATTCCTCATACTCACCTAAAAACAAAGAATAAAACAATAGAAACATTGAATTAATTATGATAATGAATAAATTATCAATTTCAAATTGTGACTATGTTATGTGATTAGTTCCCTCACTTTTTATCTTTGCACTTCAATTTCTACATTTTCCGTATTCAATTTCTTTTCATTTTCCTCTCTCAACTTCTGACGTTCAAATAATTGCCTTAAACGTTCGGTAGCCGACGATTCCAGATCTTCGGGTATGCTGAATTTCGGCTGAAATAAATGAACAGCAGTAGTTAAACATTTATGAATCAGATCAATAGGGCAATGTGATACAAACGGAAGTCAAATAGAGGAAAAATTTTAACGATATAAAGACTTCGTTTTACTTACATTAGGGAAAGTTTCTAAATTCATAGCAGGATCACGAAACGTAAACGGTGACCAGACTCCTTGAATAGATGGGCATTCTGTGTACCATAATTTACGATATCTAATAGTTGGAACACCAACACGACCAGTGAAGTAATTCAACCACATCAAAATTTCATCTCGAGTAAATTGATGGATACTCATGTAATGTCTTTCTCCGTTCACTGTACAACACAGAAGCTCAATTAATACGATCATTTTAATCTTAGTTCTTACTATGTGCAAATAGATACTAACAGTACTCGGAAACTACGACAGGAGAATGATGTCTTCGAGGTTTAACGTAAACTACAACATCTTGATGTTTATTAGAAAAATCCAAAAGATCTTGTTCGATGAAGTTCCTAAACATCAAAGTTATCCATCACGGCAATGATCATCATCTCTACAAAGTAATGAGCCTCATTGCTTACCTGACACCTAAAGATGATCCATGAGATTTACAAAATTTGATTGTAATTCTTTTCAGTTGACCTATAGTACGACCTATTCCATTTTTCAGCGGTACTCTGGGGAAGCCAGAAGGCAAAAACAAACAATGATTCGACATATTTCAACCCTCTTATAGAAAATATCACACTAAAACCGCATGACTAACGAAATAAATAATTATAAATTTCACCGCATATATCGTAACAAGTGAAAGTTTTTGTAAAATTCGTGAAAATTTTAAAAGATAAGTCGGAATCTGGGGGAAAATTAAGCGTGAAAGCGTGAAGCGAAAATCACGCCGTGGATTCTTAAGTCACAGATAAATATACAATTGAGAAGTGTCAGAACCGCAGAAGTGCGCATAGAGTTACAATATTTATATAAACTTCTTTAAAAAAATGTTTATAAGTTATTTACATAGACGGCTATAATTGTTTATTATGATTATCAATATCAATTATAATTTTCATTTTTTTACAAGCCAGATCACCGGATCCAACTCAAATCATTGCTATGAATGCAAACACATTCATTAGTATCACAATTTGAATACTATGAAGCTGAAGTATAAACTTATAAAACTCAATTTTGTTCATTTCATTTAATTAATACTTTGTATTTCGTCAGTTCAATGTCTGAAAGGTCAAGTGGCCAACTCAATCCATATCAGCACTTCAGCAGTACATCTCTCTCAACAGAGAACACGTTTTGATCCATTCCCATATCTAAGGTCTTGACTTTACATTTTCCCCTGAACCAGCAACAATAACAATAAAACGACTATAAAAATTCTAAACTTTTCAACTATATTGATGATAACTTATAATAAACATGAAAAATGCGACGGAATAAATAATTGTAACAATAAAAATGAATACAATTAGCGTCTGAATTAAAATGTAAAATCTAAATAAACGCGTAATAAACAAATTTTATTTCTCTTGAAATAGGCATTGGAATGTAATCTTTGGTGCATAACTAATAAGTGCACCGAATGGTGAAAAAAAAAAAACAAATTATGTACATTTTAAAAATGTTATGTATAATTGAAGCTGCATTTATTTATATGCTCAGTCTACCAAATATGAAAATATACCACCAAATACGATTTCCAAAAAATGGAGGAAAAAATCAAAAATACACAATAAACAACACAAAGCTATTAAATTTTGGTTCCTACAAGCCAAAAATTGTTAAATCGATTTGTTTTCAACTAAAATATTGATCCCTAACAATAAAAATTGCTGAAAAAAAGTGACCACTTTGAATTTGCTTATGACACAACTCACCACTCTTCATAAATATAAAAAAAAGAAAAAAAAAATGGTTCTGTAGATGAACAATATCGTTTTCATTCGAATTCTCCATCATTCTACCAAAAATTTCTTACGTAAAACGGTGAAAAAATATATCGTACTTCACATAATGGCAACGCAACCCTAAATCATTGCAAAAATAATTAAAACTACTTACAAAATAAACAACAATGTTTAAAATACATTCGCATTAAAGTATGTAGTTGAACATTAAAATCATATAAATTAAGAATGTGTAAAAAATACATATTGTATACATAACAAGTACTTACGTCATTTTATTTTGCCAAAAATGTTGATATAATAATTTAGCATGTTCATTTTACGTAGTAGTAGTAGTAGTAGTAGAAGTAGTATATGATGAAGGCTTGATAAAATCAGAAGGAAGGCGCATGTGATGACTGGACGGCATAGACAGAAGCCAAGATAATAAAACAAAAATAAAATCAAAAAAAGAAAAAAAAATGGAAGGAAAACATAATATTTAAATAATAGAATTGCCTCGTTTTCGAAAAATAAAATTCTTACACACACAACATTCTGGATACCTATGTGATTAGTAAGAAAAACCACTTCAAACTGATTGTCTTCTATATAAAAATATTGTAAGCTAAATAAAAACCTCAAGCTATAGATAGGTATTTTTTTTTTCACAGAAGAAAATAATATTACGAATTAAATTAAAATAAAATAAAAAAGTAATAAAAGCTTGGTTGACTAGACATTACTAAAACTGAAACAGTGATTTGGTATAAATAGGTACGCCATAAACCGTGGTCGATTATCGTACAAAAAAAAAAAAAAAAAAATTAAACAAATTAAGGAACACGTAATAGTAGAATTGTTTCGTTGATCATCCGACATCAAAAATTACGCACGAGAAGAATTTTTATTGCAATAAAATAGTAGAAATGATCTTCTTCGTGCGAATATAGAGCGAAGTGCACGAACACCTTTTCACAAACTTCCAAATCACGATGGTACGAGTTGCCTGTGCTCCGATACGATCGTATAATAAATTTTTGGTGACCGCAATCACAACTTAATTGATCTGCGCAGTCTTTGCGACGAACGGAACAATACTACTCCTCGCATTTCAAACGAATAAATAATAATGTATAATTACAACGCGACATTATTATCAAGAAATAAAAAGCTTCTAAATTGTAAAGAGATCACTACGTGGACTAGAATAGTTACAAATACGATAAAAACGAGAAAATAAAAACAAACCAAAAGATAAAATGTAAAATCGATAGTTATAGCTTCGCAAATCGACTGCTATTTCTTGTGCGGCGTATAATTTTTCAATAATTTATAAATACGGATAAAAAAGAAGGAAAAAAAAAATTGAATACTCCACATTCGAGGAAAAAGTACAACGGTACGATACACGAAATCGGGGGAGAATAATTTTTTTCAATCAAATACTCCTGGTTAAGGATGTGGTTCGGTGCACGAAACCGCTATCATCAGCCGAATGGTATTCGGCCATGGGGCCGAAATACATACGATAAAAACGTAAGCTCGTACAAAACTTGATAATACATAAAACAACAGATAGTGACTGATTTGGTGTCGTTTGGGCACAGAGCTTAGGCTGTATAGGCTGAATCACCACACAGATAAATGAGACCTCTATCGTAAGCGAATTTTATAAAAGTTCCTTCGAAGAGCAGGAATAAGTGCTGCGGAATCGCGACGCGTATTTACGAATTTTGAATACACACACGGATATAGATAAAGAAAGGAGCGTATCGGTTTGATCGAAACACGCCGTAAATTAAGCGTAAAATTCCAAAAAATAAAAAAAAAAAAAAAGGAAAAAAAAAGTGAAAAAATTTTTTTTTTTTTTTTTTTTTTTTTTTTAAAAGTTTTTTTTTTTTTTTTTTTTNNNNAAACACGCCGTAAATTAAGCGTAAAATTCCAAAAAAAAAAAAAAAAAAAAAAGGAAAAAAAAAGTGCAAATGCTGCGTAGGTACAACAATTAAACGCCCGTAACAGCTCGCTGATAATAAGACGGTTCACACCATCTGTAAGGGATAGAAGGACCGATTATTTTCGAAGACTGTCTTTGCTACTGGCTAAAGACGTGGAAGCGCTGCTTGCTTGGTCACCGGTTGAGCTGTCGCCATTAACGGTTGAACGAGCCGCTGATCTTCGACCGCTCATCGAAGCTAATTCTTCGACCGAAGTCGGCGTAGCCGGCGTCGATTTACCCTTTAGTTTGTTTATCGCCTTATCCAATCTTTCGACGAATAAGTCTACATCCGATTTTTGTATACCCAACGAGGCCGACGCCGTTAGATACGGTTGCGGATAATTTGAGTTGTGAGCGCCCCAACCTGCGGACAAAAATTAAATATATTTAGAGTACAACTTGTCAATTTTAATAATACGTTGCCATCATCTTTACGCAGAGTGAAATGAGACGAGCTTCAATCAAATAAGATTTAAAATTGCTCAAATAACTCCGCTGATAGTATTTGATCGCAGCTTAAAGATGTTTTAATTCATTTCACCACACTTTTAACTAGATAATTTACTCCAAATACCTTCGAATTTATAACCGGATAATTCTTTTTGTTCGACGGTTGATATAACACGACTGCCGGAAACACAGCGAAGAAATAACATAGATCCTAACATGGTAACGCGTTTATTGTCTGTTACGCCGCCGGTTGTCGAATTCAACGAGTTCAACGTCATCGCTATTTAAAGAATGAATTTACAACGATATTAAAATCAGGTTCATTTTAGGCCTTTCAACAAATTCCTAATCAACCATCACAACCGCACTACAGTCAAATTACCTATTGATATCGGATTGTTTTTCGTTTCCAATATTTTTTCCCCGTGCTTAGTGGCCACTTTTGCTAATTCTTCTTTCATATACTTATACATTTCCTTACGCTGGCTAATTAAATTCTTATATCCGTTTACGCCCAGAGAAAGTAACGTTATGAATATATCCATAGGTGGGCTAGCTGATGCCCTGCCTGTAACAATATTGTCGTCAATATCAACAATTAAATATTCATTAATACGTTTACATGCGATAAAGTCAAACCTCATACCTGGGTAACTTTTAGCTATTCTTTCAAGGAGTCCTTTATCGAAACCTGATATAACGGAACCTCCTACAGGAACTAGGAAATTTTTATCGGTGCTTTGTACGAAAGCATCTACGCGTCCCTTCCTGTAAACCAAAAACATATAGCATTAAGTAAAATAAAACACGAAAAACGTCGTTGTTAAAATTTTTCGTTACGGAATACCTACCGCGCAGCTTCTTGAATTAAGTGCATAATTCTACTGGATTGTAGACCATAAGCGTTATTTACCAAATGTGGTATATTATACCGACTACAAAGAACGGCTACTTGTTCTAAAGAGTCGGATGCGCGCGGAGCAAAACAGCTTGTTGTGGTGAGAACGCAAACTATATTATCTGACCCTAATGTAGCCATTTGAGCTTCCATATTTACTAAATCCGTTCGCAATTCGTCTCCCGATAAACTCGTCTCGATGATTATTGGCTGAAGGCCTGCACATAAATTCGTCCCAACACGAACAGAGTTAATCGGAGATGCTGATAAATTAGAATACGATTTGAAAAAAACGTTGCACATTCTTACCGGCAGTAATTATACATTTAAAGCATGACTTTTGATCGATACGAGACCATAAGACGAATTTGGCTCCGGGTCTTTCTTGTTTTAATGTTAGCATACATAATACTAAACTCATACCAGTTGCCAATGGTATCATAAAACAACCCGCAGAATTATTCACACCTGATAAAAATGATAAAAGTAGTAGAAAAAGGAAATAATGAAAATAACAACACAATGTTAACATTAAAATAACCAATCAACTTACCCATAAGTCTAATGGTATCTAAGAGTAAAGCATTTGCTAATTTAATAAGTAAGCTCGAACCAACAGCTTTTGGTTGAACTTCTCCGATATCACCCGAACGACCAATACCATGACCCATTCTATAATGCCTTCGAGCTACTAAAGAGCAAGCGAATCTAGCTTCTCGTTCGCCGATTCCGCAATTAGATGGGAAATTATTGCTGTCCATTTGAGCTAAATCTGCTAGTAATAATTCGATAGTAGCATCATCCCAGCCTTCTTCCGGCCATTTTCTCTATAATAATAAAAAAAAAAAAGAGCAATCGATAAAACCACACGATATAACACATGACGAGTGATAGGAGCTAGTAATCAAGCGAATACATCGTAATCTGTACAATTCTAGAAATATTAAACAACAATAAACGACGAACAGGTTACCTGCTCTATTAAAATCCTTATCAAGGTTTCTCTAGCTTTCTTCGAAGCTGCTGCCTGCTGAAGATATGTGGCTGGAATTAAACGTTCTGCTAACGTGAAACTCTGATTATTCATTCCTTTAACGCAGATTTCGCTCGTAGCTGGTTAAAAATTCTGGGGTTTCATTGACATGAGATCGAATGACACGAATATACTGAAGATGGTAAATACTCCATGAGTAATGCGATTCACGCTGAGTGAAATTGACGCTGGCTTGTGAAGCTACACTATTATCAATTTGAACAATAAGTCCTTGTGTAAATAGATACTTAACGTAGAATTATCACTTTTCACTGCGAAATAATTATACCATTTCATGCTTGCCAAGTTGCCACTAAGCGTGGAACGGAAACAAAACAAAATGTAATGTACGCTTTTTAACGGAGCACATTATAAACTTGATTAGTTTTCCAACTGGAAAATGAACGGTGAAAATTCAGTTACGATTATTTTATTCTAATCACAATTTAACCTTTACAAAAATACGAAAAAAAAAGGGAAAAAATAAACTCCGTTCCACCATCATTTTCACAGAATCAAATCATAACGTAGAAACGAAACTCCATCATGTTTGACCTATTTTCTTCAAACTTCAATAGCTAGGTTACGTCATTGACCTAATTTTTAATCCGATTCCGAATAATTTTATCTGTGAAAATTCATACGATACGTCACACGTTGTAAGGTATATACCTATTTTCACGTAAAATTTGGTCAAATTTGAATTCCGCACAAGGAATATCGTTCATTTCTTATTTTGTAATGTTATATTCCCGTTTACAAAATGACCCGAATGAACGAACTATTCAAAATTAAAGAACAACTCATTCAATTAATATTCTAAATTCCGATGAAAATTATATAATTTTTTAAAGCTCAAAACACATGCCGTGTTATCAATTTGATAACACGTTATCAAAATCATTTAAACAAGTCCGCGTGTAATTTTTTACGTAACTAATCCATAAATTCGAATCTAAACGGTAATAATTGTTCAACAGTGCCTTATACAAACGTACGATGAACGGTGAATGTGCTGTCCGAACTAAAGAAATAAACGATATCTTTGAAGCAATCGCTTTCAGTGAAGAATCCATAATCAACGAAGCATTCAAACAAGGTTTGAATAAAGGCGTTGAAGAAGCTAAAGCCGAGGGATATCATGTAGGATTCCATAAAGGACTCGAAATCGGCGGTGAAATTGGTTACTATAAAGGAATCGTCGATACTCTTCTTACCCTTTATCAAAGGAAAGAAATTGATTTATCTGACAAGGTGTTATCTATTTTGAATAAATTGAAACCACTCCTGGATACGTTTCCTCGCTTCAACTGTACCCAAACTGATATACTGAAACTAAAAGAAGAAATAAAAACTCACTTCAAACAGCTTTGTTCTTTGATGAAATTCAACGGCACCTACGGACCTGAAAAAAATTTATCATTTTGAAACTAAGAAAAGATGAACTTTTTGGAAGAAGAATTGAATGGAATTTTGAACTATATTGAGCCATACTTACCATTGGCTAATTCGCACACCGTTGATTTTATCGTGAATGACATCTGGAATCTAGTTATACCGAATAATATAAGAATTCAAGCTGATGGTAATGAAGTGTGCGACGTTTTAAATGAATTTTACACTCCGAAATCATGCGACAATAGTATTCAATGTTTTATCGAAGAAGCCGCCAAATACGACTTGAAACAATCACGTTTTCTTAAAAATCGCGAAGAGTTTAGTTTTTCCACAAACAACGATGAACCTAAACCACCTGTTAAAATAACGGAATTTATGTCGGTTAAAAAATTACACGAAGTTGAATCTATGAGCCAGTTCGTAGCTAACATCGCTTCTGTTTCCAATAGCTCCTTAATCGTGGACATCGGTAGTGGAAAAGGTTACCTAACTTCTGTATTGGCTCTTCAGCATCGGTTCAAGATACTAGGCATCGACTGTAGTCCAACCAACATCACTGGAGCTACAAAAACTACCATGAAACTAGAAGTAATTCCAACTTCTTGCATGATACGTAATACTAATTGTTAGTCTAAAACACCGTAAACAATAAATCAATTTTTTTATTTCTAGAAAAAATGGAAAGTGTACGAAAAACGTGCTCAAAATGTACCAAAATCTCAATCTCCGTCTGTTCAAATAGTCAAAGAACCTTGCTCCAGTAACGAAGAATATTACAATAAATATAAATGGAAATCCGTCATAGTTGGTGACTTGTATAAACAACGTGTCCAACGTATTTCGAAAAGTACAAATATGACTGAAATTTTATCAGAAGAATATCCCACAGAAGTTCATAAAAATGTACTTCTCATTGGTCTGCATACTTGTGGCAATCTGGCTGCTTCTTGTTTGGAATTATTTGCAGAAAATCGTAATCGAATCAAATCTATTGTCAGTATTGGTTGTTGTTATCATCTAGTCGAAGAGAAATTCGCCTCAAATCCTGATTGGCTGAAACGAAATTCATCCAGTGGAGATGCTACTTTTCCTATGAGCCAGTATTTGACTGATCGGGGTTTCTCACTGGGAAGAGATGCTAGAATGTGTGGTACACAGAAACCAGTCAATCTTGATGATGATATCGAAGTATGTTGTTTCTTGGTTGCAAGTTGTAAAGCAAATGGAAATGGAAAAAGTTATCAATTTCCAATGTACCTATATTTCTTTTAGGTTACAAATGCTACAAAACCATTATTCTATAGAGCTCTTCTGCAGAAGCTATTGATTGAGAGAACATCATCCGATGATTCCGTACCCGGAGTGACTGGAAGAATAGCCCATAAATGTAGCACGTTCCCAGAGTACGTGTCAAAAGCATCAAAGAAACTGGAACTCAATCTACAAGTAATTTAGAAACTTATATTTTGGTGTAGAAATTACTTCAATTCGAGTTAATCATTCTTTTTGTTCATTTCATTTGCCAGATGACTGAGAAAGATTTAAATTTATTCTTTGAAGAAAATATTTCACATTGGAACAGATTGAAAATATTTTTTATATTAAAATCAGCATTGTCGCCAGTCATCGAATCGATTATATTGTTGGACCGATTGTTGTATCTTTATGAAAACAATATCACTAATGCTTTTCTCGTTCGTTTATTCAATCCTAGCATCAGTCCACGATGCTATGCAATAGTTGCCTTGCCCGATGAAATCTAATATTGTGATAAGTATTTCTAACACATCGTGATTTTTTTTTTTTAGCAATTACTACCACAATGATTATTTATTTTTACAGTAATTTGGTTGTATTGGAATTTTGTGATGATTATTTTAAAAAGTACCGATTGAATAAAAAATATGGAATGAATGTTGGAATTTGATTTTAAACAATTGAGAAAGCCTTGTGAAAATATCAAAATCGAAAGTCATATTTCAGACGAATTAGAAAAGAAACAATTAATTTTTGAATCCAAATATATTTCAAAAACAATTTTTAGTAAATATTTAAAAAAAAAGGAAAAAAAATACATATCACAGTTAACGTAGAACGAAAACAGTCGTTGCGAACATTTCACAACGTATAATATCGTAACACATTTTTTAAACGTACCGTAACACTAAATAACTTTGAAATTTCGTCTTCCATAGTTTAACTTTAAAAAAATTATAAAAAAATACAAAAAAATTTTAAACATAACGACTAATTACTTTGAAAGAATTACGTTAACGTGGACTTGAATCAGTCGATCACAAACGTTCCAACTTATAAATCTAAAAAAACATATTAAAAAAAAAAAAATTAAAAAAACAAAACGAACTATAACAAAGTTTGAGAATATATCGAAAGTGAAAAAACAAAAACAAAACTTAATTAATAATCATACTTATATGAACTTAGTTAACTGTGTAAATAATAACGGAAGATGAGAAAAAAAAACAAATAAAAGAAAGATACAGATCAATACTGAATTTATCAATCAAAACAAAAATTTCGAGTCGTTGAATTCAAGTTCACAAAAATAGGCACAATGATTATCACATGGAGAATGCAGAATTAGTAACTAATATGACAGAAGTTTCGAATATATTCAGTCTTTTTTTTTCAGTAAGGCCTAGTGCGATAGTTATTGAATTTGAGATTTTTACGAACCGGTCCACCAACTCGATTGAAATCTGCATATGCATTCCTTTGATATTGTTCTTTGAAGTCCGTATTCCAAGGAGCTTGTTGTACCATCTCTTGAGCATTGGAATCTTGCCAGAAGTTATGGTTTCGTTGATGTTGTTGTTGCCACGGGGGCACGTTCCTATACCCATTATTCCAGTCGGTTTCAGAGGCGTTGGAATTGGGTTCCCAATTTTGACCATTTTGATTACGACCAGGTTTCCAAGGACCTAAAATTAAAGAAGAGATAAGTTTTTCGAAGTATTAACAAAACTAAATGATTAATGAATTTAAAATGATGCAGATTCGGACTTGAAACTAAACTGAATTCTCTGATGAGTTCAACGAATTAAACACGTAAGAATTTAAGAATTCCTAAGCCAGTTCCCACATGTTCATTACCATAATTATATTTTTCTCATTCGAATTCTTCGAAAATAATTACCAACGTTTAATAATTTATCGATCGTGCCGCATATTACAGTCAAATTCTGATAATTGATGATGAAAGTGCTCGTTCCACGAGGTACCGAAGGATGTAATTAATGCATTATCTACGTTTTTATCGATACTATTAAGCACTGCGAGGTATAATGGGCATGGATTTAATGAATTTTCAACTCGAATGTTTTATTCTCAACATTAAATGACCGTATTCAACGTTCGATGCTTGTAGGGAAACACGATTTAAAAAAATATTCACCTTTCTTATTGATTTTAGGTTTACGTTTATGATGGGGTTTAGCAAAATTATTTTGTTGTGGCACAGATTCAGTCTTTTTGGTACTATGTTGATTGCTTTCTGTGTTTAAACAATTTGGTAACGTCGGTAAAACTACGTTGTCTGATTTTGAACTTGCTTGAAGAGAACCCTGATGGACCACTCGATTCAAAGCAATGCTAGTCTTTCTACCTGGTAAAGCGATACCCCACGATAATGCTGCGAAACACAAAAACTTATCAATAAAGGTGGAATTCCAAATTGATCAGAATAAATTTCACTCATGGAATTACTTACAGACATGAGTTAATATTAGATTCGTAATTAGGCGAACTGGTAATGGGCCGTAATGCAAACCGTCTTTAAAACGTCTGCAATAAAATGATGAAAAATAATTATCCGCAGCGAATATTCTTTTCATTTTACATTCTTAATTACAAGCCGTACCGATGAACTTGCATACGTAGGTGATAATGAGTATCCAAAACATCGTATCCATAGGAGACAATCAATTGTCTACAATATACGTTGGCTTCCATCACCTCAAATCTCAACATATCTTGAAGAAAATCAATCTACGAAAAAAAAATCAATATTACAGACATTTTTTTTAACAATCACGAATAATTTTAACTTCATAAAACGTTGACGGTTTTTATTGAAAACGTAATCAAGTTGCGTGATTTGATTACACTGCAAATTCCTATCGTAAATAGAAATTTCTTACTTGTTTAATTAATAATCCTCCGCGTATGCACGATGAAACTGGCAACGTAGTTGTCCAGATAAACAGAGTTTTACTCGGTAGGCATTCTTTCAGCAGTAGCATCAACTTATTCATATTTTCTTTGTACGCGTCTACGCCGTGAGGACCCCACCTGTTGCGTAGAAAGCCGATTAAGCAAATTCGTTCGTTACTTTTTTTATCGTTTTAACGTTAAAATACCTGGATATATCCCACAAACAAGAGTTCATTATAAAAACATCAGGTGCTTTCATATTGCCATCTTTAATTCGATGTAAAAAACGTTCGATTTCATCGGTGTAACACTTGGCAATAAAATGGTATTCGATGTGTACGCCATTTTGCTGAGAGATAAAATTTTTTTATTGAAAATTTCAAGAGTTAGATTACCCACGGGTCTGTTACAAACCAATACTTACCAAGTATTCTCGTCCTTCGGCATATGCACGTCCTTTGATCATACCAGAATGAACAATCCTATGATCTCCTTGGAATTCGGCTTCGCCCTATAAAAAAACATCAAACTGAGTGATCAGTAAATGCACATAACCGAGTATGAAAATATACCGAAGTTAAAATACCCGTTTGCGAAGATCAAACAAGTTGAGTAAAGCATTTTTATTGACCAACTGTACTAAATCTTTGTAAGTGGCTCGCATATCTGAAAATTGTATACAAAATGTTAACTCGAGGAAACCAACTGTAGATATAACCAGCGCTCATCTTTTAACGATATTTCGTACTTTATATACTTACAATTACTCAATTTAATCCTAAAATTATCTTAAAGCCTATTGTTTTCAGTGATGGTCGTAAAAGTTAATTTTCTTGCCAAGATATTTAAATAAAATTTGCTAAAAGTAATATTCAAGTTGAGAACGTATTAATAGGTGAAAAGATTAACGTTACGTTATTCATTTAACGATACATTAATAAATTAGAAGTACTGAAATCATTCATATTGAAATATTACTTAGTGCTTCTTTCCGTCTTTCAATATTTGATATACAATTGAAAGAAATAATAATATAGTAAAATAAGCGGTATTTACTCGAATCTCCCAACATAAAAATAAACTTGTTGTGAAACAATTCTCGGACGTTATCAGTAAAGAATATGTCCGCCATTATGAAGATATTCCTTACGATACTTGATTAATTGATGCGATAATCATTAAATGCCTTTTTCTGCATTCTTGATTCAAATAATTTCACGACACTTTACGTTTCCAATCTTCAGCTGGTGAAATGGTGCAAAATTTTGTTGCGAAAAAAAGAATAATGAACTGCGAAAATCCCAGAATTCAAATATTGTCGGAGTAAGGCGCGGATGTTTTGAATTGTAGTTTCGAAATGAGCCGTTAGAGCGCCTATCCGGGAAATTCGAAGTTTTGAGCTTTTGACCTGGTTGAAAAAGGTATTTGAAAATTTTTGCAAGTTCGTTGTATTTTTCATTTTTTTTTTCTTAAAACCAGCATTTAATCTTTCAGTAATATTCTTATTCAATTACTCGTAATTTCAGTGACATTTTACTCATCAACTACAAAAATTCATTGCGTTGATTGAAAAAAAAATTAAAATCAAAAAAGATGTAAATGGAAAACAGTGGATCGCTGCGGTCGTTTGGAAAAATCAAATCTGACGGTATACGGAGATGTGCGAAGTCAAAAAGTACTAGCGCTGCACGTGTCGGTTGCGGCGAACTTTCGCACTACGAGCAATCAGATGATGGAAAATATTCAGTCTCTCAAAGCTAACTAAAGTTGCGGTTTGTCGTACGTACTTTACTGGTGAATTTGTGTGAAACGTGAAGACGTGAACGTTAAGTGTGCGAATACGACTGCGTCAGAATTTCTAGGACGTTTTCATGCGCGTTTGTTAATAAAAAAGCTAATATGGCTTTGGTGTGAGTGCGCCTGACCGTGTGTTTCGTAGCCTGATATTTGACCTCCCGGAGTGAAGTTTCCATTCGAATTTAGAGAAGTTTCGGCTGATGATTATTGCGCGGTTCGCAGTAGTATTACGGTAATCCGGTGAACGTCGATTTTAATGGAAGATTATAAATTCAGCGAGAGTTCTAATGTCGGGCCTATATCGTCTGTAGAATATTCCGTAGTAAGTACATCGCAGCAATCATATTTCAATACACCGTCCAGTGTATCGGATTTGGTATCGAGTTACCAAAGCGTATTAAAAATGCAAGATGATCCTTTGAACGAGAATTCATCGTCGGCACATAGTAATACGCAAAACAATTGCCAACAGAATAATTCCGAAAACGGTAATGAAGATCAACTTAGCGGCGGCGTTGGTCAAACCAAAGACGATGGGATCTCCATGGTTAATTTAGGGAACGGAGTTCAGTCGGCGGCCGATGGCGCATCGGATCAGCAACAACAACGTGAAATTTCTAGTATAACTAATAACCAGTTACCTGCATATTCGTCATCTGAACCTAGTCTAAACGTGATAAATTCTATAACTTCGTCTAATCTGTGGGCCAGCAATGTGGACGACAGTATGATACATAACTTTAACGTACCATCGGCGGCGGCCGCCGCCAACGGCGCCCTATCGTTTCCAAATTTTTCACCTTCGGCAGCTGCGGCCGCCGCCGCGGCTGCGGCAGCTGCCGCCGCCGCCGATAATTCTCTGTACGATCCGAGTTTGAGTAATCACGTGTCCGGATTATCGTCTTCGCAAATGCAAACCCAACAGCAGCAACGTAGAACTATCAACACCCAGCAGCAGAACTATCCGCATAATTTAACGCGCAGCCTGGCCCAGCAAACTAATCCGCAACAGAACATGTATCTGGCCAATAAAATGTACAACAATTCGTGGAATACGTCGCAGAATACGTGGGGACCTTCCGTACAGAATCAGAATAATATCAATAGCTTGTCGGCCTGGAATCGGGGACGTTCTACTCCTAATTTGAATCCGATGCAGAATCTGTCGAATCGTAAAATCAGCCCGTCGTTTGCCCAACAACAGAGTATGCTGATGGCTCAGAAATTTCGTCGAAGTACCTCGTATCCGGGTAAAAATATCTTCTCCCAGAGCAATTCGTACGATATTACTAATGTGGACGACTCGGCCGATTTGATTCTACCATATCAGGTAAGATTTAGATTTTATCGCTGGAATTTTTTAATGATCTTTTTCGTAGCTTTTCTCGATATCGCGATTCGTCCTGTTTGAAATTTACAATTTACGAATATTATTACCGCGGTTCAGTTGTAAGTGAAATTAATGCGTTTATTTTACGAATAGTAAATGAACAAGGAGAATGGCAGGATATTTTTACTCGAACGAAACGTTCGAGTGGCGAGTTGAATATCGAAATTTTAATAAACTACGACGTTATTGAAGCAAACGAACGTTTCCATTTTATAATCAGATCGAATCGAATCGATAGCAAGTATACCTAATTGAAATTTGAAAACAAATACGAGCTTTCTCGTTCGGTAAATATAATTTTGACGAAAAAAAAACTACAAACGAGAGCTTACATACGGATGAAAATAACCAGGGCAAGTGGCACACAGAATTCTGTACACATGCCACAGCATACGACCGACACAAGAAAAAGGTAACCTAATTTTCGTTTCTAGCGAACAGGGTTGTTGTGTGACTGGGTTTCGGGAGTTTGATTTTCTTTCTGACCCTCTGCACCTCACCCCGTCTTCGGGAAACGTGTCGTTGTGCACCACCGTTCGCTCCGTGTTTCCTTCGTTTGCTCGCTCGCTCGTTCGCTCGCTCGCTACCGACTTCAAAATATATATATTTTTCGTACATCTTTCGACATTCTGTAGTACTGTTTTTATTTCGGTCCCCCCCCCCTATTATTTCTCATTCTTTAAAAAACTCGTCCATACGGTCGAGTAAATTTTTTCCACTTTTCACAATACCCGGTGGTAAATTTTAAATAAATACAACGCCATGTAACCAAATCCACATGCATAATAACTTGGGTGCTCGTAATTTTCGCGTGCAAAACACACACACACACACACCTATACATGTGTACTTACATACATAGCAATACCAGTCAGCTTGCAAAACATAGATGTATTGTAATGATGTAGTATATGCGTAAAAATATACATATTCCATTGTATCTACATAATATACACGTAAGCAAACCTGTATCGTAGTTATGATACACGTGTGTAAAATAATCGCAACTAATACGTGAAAAAAAAAAAATTACTTTATACCAAATTCTAGCTCACGTCGACCCATCCGTCTACGTCTGCTTAGCACTATATTAAAAACATCCTCCTTATGCCTTACCCCTCAACATCACTTGAAAATAAAAAACGTTGAACAGCGTCAAGGTTCTCGAAACCATACCCATCTTATATCTTTAAATCAAGGCCACACGGTGACTACGAATTTTTGAGTAAAATATATTTGAAAATTGATTCAAATCCATACACGAATTACATACGAAGAGTACAAACGTGCCTTCTTCGTTGAGTCTACAATTGATGTGCGAGAAATGAGAAAAAATTTCATCATTTTTTTTTTTTTTTTTCAATACTCAAACCACATCAATGATACCTGCAGAACCTGTAGAGCCTTCCAATCATGGCTTACGCGATTTCTGCTAATATTTTGATGATTCGCAGGACCTCATTCGGTGTGTATGTGCTTTAGTCAACTTTCAAACCAACCGAAATACGTCAACTGTGCTTGTTCCCCCCCTTCCTCCCCCCCAGGAAACACCATGTGATAGTGATGATACTTTTTTGCTGTAGTAGTAGTAGTAGTAGCAGCTAGGTACATATATGATAATGAAAAATAGAAAATGCTAATCGACGTCGTTCGTGGTAAAGATAGGAAAAAAAGTGACATCGTCGTCCAATCCTATGGTATAACTTACGTGTTAATGTGATTCAGTTTTAATATTCGTGTTGTGTTCGTAAACGTAATATCAGATTTGTTTTTGTTGGTGTTTGTTTTTTTTTTCCACACTCCTTTCTTTTTAAATACGTAACTGATTCATTTATACGCGATATAGTTTCGCTAGTTGTTGCGGTATTATAAATTTTGTGATCTGTTACGTGTGTGGTAGCGCGAAAAGTAATTAAAAATGAATTATCACGAGATATTTTGTACACGGTACATAGTTTAAATGCGGATGCAATACGTATATTAGGTACTCTTGATATTGTGTAATGAATTCCAATGAGACATATGTGCCAAATTTTTGCTTCCCTGGCTCTCCTACCGAAGGCGGTATCGTCGTGTCTTCCATTACTTTGAAATTCGAACGAGTCACGTTCAAAGTATGGAGTGGGGGGGGGGTTCGTACGGTGCATGTTGAATGGGGAAAAGGTGCTACGATATTTTTGGTCGACTCCGGTCGAAATTAAGTAAAATTGAAGATTTTACTCATTCTGGTCGGTATCGAGGTTTATTTTACGATGGGACGAAATTTCAATTTAAAGCGGAGAAAGTAGAAATGATTCCGGTCTAATGTAGGGTGAATTCTTCGCCAGTTCTGGATGTAACTGGAAAAGCCAACGCTGATATATTTTTCGAGTAAAGTTGTACGAAAGTGATTAAGAGGGCTAAAAAAAAAAGTTGAAGCTCTGATGACCAGTTTCAGGTCCCTAAGTTGATTAGCAGCAGCTGTAGACGTGTTCAGTTTATTCTTCGCTGTTTGAACAAAACTCGTCTTCTTTCCTTCTAATCGTTTCAATACTATGTACAAAATGTCAATATTTCCTTCATACCTTCATCCCTTCCTAGAGTGTTGACTGATTTGAATTTTCATTCATTTGCCAGAAAATCTGTATCCTAAATCAAGTCCAGTACTTGAATTTGATTGATTTTAGTGTAGGTATAAAGCTTGATAAATTTTTGAAAAATAAGACACGTTCAGACCAGCTGAAAAATGATCGAAATGAACTTACTCTACATGAAAATGAGTATAATTCGTGCTTCCCCCCCCCCCTCCTACCCCTACTATAACATCATCAATGAGTTTATTATAGGCTGTAAAGAAGTTGAATTTTCACGCCAGCCAAATTCAAGCCATGAAAGACATTATTACTTTTATGCGAGTAATTTCTCCTGCCATAATGTTGCCTTGATTTTAAAATTTGAAAACTTTGTTTTACCCACCAAAAGAACCACAAAATTGTCGTAAATGTGTGAATACTTCGGAGTACTTGTGAGTTAATGTAGGTATCAAAATGGTTGTGATTTCAGTTCAAAAGTCTTAAAATTTCTGGCCATCATGAATTCTAGACGCCGAAAGGATGCAATGTTGGGGCGTTTCGATTTCGAATTAATTCGATGGCAGTTGAAATATTCAATGCTCTTTTCTCTCTCTCTCTCTCTCTCTCTCTCTCTCTCTCTCTCTCTCTCTCTCTCT
>FIZR01031824.1:0-40797 GCA_900060175.1 Ferrisia virgata | reverse complement strand
AAATCGAATGAATTCGCAAATTGTTATCTAGGCAATGTTGTCAAATATAGGGCACCACAAGGTAGAAACTTACAAAAATCACATGGGCACCAGTTGGTTAGTATTTTATAATTTTTATATTAATTGAAGCGCACCCTGGATAAAAACACTGTGAACTATTTTGACTATAGATATATAAAAGGCGACCATGTGGTGCCCGGGCGAAAATTCGTATTTTGACGTTTCAGAGTGGGGGGATCAATTTCCGACCATTTAAACGCAAAAACGTTGTGGCGCCCGATTTGGGCACCACAACGTTATATACGGGCACCACAGTGACTAGTTATACTTAAAACGGGCACCACTATGACCAAAACTAAATCTATATATATATATATAATGTTGTTTTGTCGTTAACCTAGGTTTTTCATTTTTAATAACCAACTTAATAACAATAAATCACTGAAAAATTAAGTGTGACTAAAGTGTATTATAAAATATTACCAAATATGTTAGCATTATAACCAGTCTCCTCGACAAAACTTTAATAAAATTTCAGCTAAACTTACGGTGAAGTAATTCTCACTATACCATTACAGTCAACAGATATGTAAAATACCGACAATAATAAAAGGCTATAATTTCATTCAAATACTAGTATCGTATTCATCAAACCTATACGAAAAAAATTTCAAAATATCGTTCATTCTGCAGCTAAAATTTTAACTAACGAACACCTTATTCAAATTCGGAATATGCTCAATTCAAGTACATGTAGATATCTGGACCCAGCTAAATTTAAACTTATTTCCGAATAAGTAATCCCATTACATTGTATTTCTCAACCACTACTCCACTTCATACCTCCCCATAACCTCACGATGTTTTTTCAAATCAAAAAGTAAGTAAGCAAGTATAGAGAAAGAGAACCTGAATGACAACAATGTTTTCATGCAATTTCCGTTCCGAAAGTTGGTCTTCTTTTTAAATTATTAAATAAAGTAAATATTTTCCATAAGAGCGCTCTTGGCATTTACATTTTTCAGGTTAACGACCTTTACATTATACGTGATTTTTATTCTCAAAATAGCGAAGTAATTAAAAAAAGTACACGTTCGAAAAAGAATTCAATTTAAAAAAATGTTATCGTCGTTAACCGAATGTTGTTTTTTATACTTAATCGTCCAATATCCACAATTCCATTCTCGATGAATAAGTAGATGCCACAAAACGTTGAATTGAACTTTCCTTTCGCCATATTATATACAAAATAGGAAGAAAAAAAAAGAAGAAATACGTCCATCGGCGAAGAATTTTCCTGTAAACGAATTCCTGTTAATGTTGGAAAAAGAAATTGCACAATCCCAAAGAAACATTTTGTTTAAAAAGTTTTTTTTTTCAACTTTGGGTGAAACGTAATCGTAACCGAGACTGAATAATTCATACTGAAGTGTGGACAAATAAACGATAAAATATCTCCCCTTCGAGAATTCCGCAAAAACCGACATTTTAAAGTTGTTAAAATCTCGGTTTTCATTAACCGCGAAGAAGTAAAAAAAAAAAAAGAAAAGAAAACGGAAGAAGCTGCAGAATGTTAAGTAATTTATACTAGGAACATTTTCCCACTTAAGAACATTTTCTTCTTTATTCGTTTACTATAAAAATTAAAATTATGTACGCTAATAAAACTAAAAGGTTTTTAAAACTTACCATCTTCATCAGTTGTTATGGTAAAAGTAGAACTTTGAACTTTGGATCGTATACATCCGAGTCGTAATTTCACCACATAATGAGCATAATAACGCGTAGTAATGGAAAATTATGCAAGTATAAGACAAGTGCAGGAAGGTAAGTAAGTATATTCTTTGAAATCTCGTTTGAAAATTCGCGTTAATCAAGATCTCTAACACGTCAAACGAAATAATATACCCAGGTAATGAAAACATCGGCATTGTAATGTATAAAGGTACTTTGATTTTTCATATCATTCCATAAGAATATTAACCATACCGATGACCGCAGTGCTCGTAATTCGTTGACAATCTGTTATCTGTATCTATTGGAAAAAAAAATTACTGCAACAAACCACCTGCAGTGTCTAGTTAGTTGAGATATCATTACGATTCCAGCAACCATCCCGCTGTCGAGATCCGCCATAGAAATCTTGATTTTATAAACAACTATGGACGAATGATCAATGCTCAAATCAGTAACGAAAATCGCATCTTCTACGATTTCTTCGGTTGTACACTACTGAAGAAATTCAAACTCCGTAAGTACAACATCTTAAATTTTGATGTATCACCCATTTCAAATAAACAGTACTCCATGGATTCTTGTGTTGTAATACTTTAGCTTAATGCCTCATCCTTTTTCTCGTATTGTCAATTGGAAGTAAAGAAGTGTGAACACTTCTATAATCATGCCGGAGTTAGTCTGTAAGGAAATGTCACCAATCTGTTCTCTCTGGCAAATGTAGAATTGTAGATGTAAAAATTAGAACTTAAATACACTTCACTAAACTACGATAATAATTTTTAACATTAAAAAAATTGTTTTAAAGGCATCATATCACATCATACATAGAACTTATCACTAAACGAAAAAAATTTGCCTCTACCACTCTTGCCTTGTATACACACACGATTAGCAGTGTTACCATTTCATAGCGGGGAAAATTTTTAGCTAAGGAAGATGAAATTTATTGTATCTTACACGTATCTTTAGTATCTTTAATACATTTAGCACGAAAATGTCAAATTTTGATCTTGCATATCAACTGTGCATGTGCAGTAGTCGATTAATTTATTTATCAACCAATTGTTTCATACAACTTTTTTTTGAGTATATCAAGTTGGTACCTTTTTATTGGCAAATAAAGATTTCCTGCTTAAATTTTTTTTTTTTTTTTAATTATTTCATTTGTAGTAATTTTGCCCGGCGAAATCATAAATCTGTTGATTAATTCGCACCTATTTATCAACAATACAGTGAAAACCTTGCATTACTTTTTTCAAAATCAATGTTTATCTTCATAGATGACCGTACATATATCTAACTATCTGCCAAGCATATTACTTACTTGAATATTTATTTGAAAGAATAAAAAAATAAAATAAAAAATAAAAACAAAAATGTTGCCATACCGAGTTGCAAATGGCTAATCAATATACAATATCTACGTCTGTGCACCCTACAATTATAGGCAAAAACCTGAAAATATTTCAAGGGTTTTATAAGTCACTAATTTAGCAACGTTCTTATTTTTGGGGCAGAGCCAAGATCGTTAAAAACGCTGAGTACCTACCAAACTTGTAGCGTGTTGATCGATATTAAAACGTTATTTCTTCCCCTAAGCTAAAAATATAATTTAGATTTAAAATCAAAACAGAAGCAACCTGCTGGGTTCAATGAATTAATTCATAGAGCGCTTAATTCTGCGTGAAATTACTACATCCTTTATCGTAAATACAATGTACAAATAATACGAAGTTTATTTTTTATTGTGTTTAGTATCCGGTAATAATAGAAAAAACTTATTTCAGCTCATCATGTTCATCATTAAATTTATGTTTATATTATCCACAATATGGGTACATACAAAACAAATCAAATGAGTATGGTATCTACCTGTATATTTTATAACTTAAAATGATAAAAGGAATAATAGAAAATTTGTTCCATTAGAAAATTTTTGCGTATCTGACGTCAAGTAGATAAGTTAGCCAACGAAGTATGTATACGAATCGAGCAACGTGAAATTTTTATTTGCCTACGAAAAGAATTATTACCGACTCAGCGATTCACCCTTCTCAATAAACTTATTATATGGTAACTGACCATACAAGATGTGCACCCTCGCAGTTCGCACGAATTATTAGACAAACGTAATATTTTCTTCGTCCATTTACGATTGAACTAGCGCCGCACAAAAATGCTGGCTAATATAAAAACCATTAGACGGGTATTTCTGAGCATTATACGCAGCTCGTAAGAAGAAGAAGAAGAAGAAGAAGACGAAGACGACGACGGATAGCGATATTGAAGGTACGGAAATTGCATTGAATTAGGTCCAGTTTTTATTAGGTACTACGCAATATAATTTTCAGCAAGGCATATAAATATTTTTTTGCACAAGGGTTCATAACAATCGGATTATATTAATATATCACATTATTATGATTAACCTTCGAAAATCTCTCAATAAAAAATGATTCGAACGAGTAGACGCGAGTTTTGTCTACCCCTCAAACTATTCTCGTAATATTTATGACTGCGATTTTACAAATTCGTTTCAACTTCACGGTCGAGAACTTTCCTTTTCATCCCCTGTACTCGTTGCTCGTGCACAGTGGCAGACTTGGCGGTGTGCATAGTTGCGGTACACCATGTCTAACAAGAAAAATCACCGGGCGGTCTCGCGCAACCAGCTTCATGTACTGAGTAAAAACCGCAATGCGTCATTTTTCTTTATGTAATTTCTGCTCTGATGCTACACCTATACTTCGTTCTTACTCTGCTTTATTTCTCTACTGGAACGTATGGAAATTCTAATTTTTCCTCCCCGTTAAATAAAACAGGCCGGGATCAGTAATTACATGCTGATTATCTAACGGTGTCAGGAAAAATACCCAAGGTAGAAGAGGTGAAAATGTTAATCATTTCGAACGCTATCGTCACCGGTATAGTTTTTCCATTTTACTTCAACTTTTCGTTCTTTTTTTATATGAAACGTCGACGCTAAAGTTCTTCTCAATTTATTGCTCTAGGTTTTCTGAACCCAGACAGAAAGAAATAGTTATTTGAAACGATTGTTAAGCTGTTGATATTACGTGGTCCTTCAAAAAAGCTTAACTGACGAGAGACTTTTGTCTTGTACGAAACATAAATGTGGTTTTACGACGTTTCAAATCGACGTTCCTATATAGTTTTTTTTCTTCCAAATACTTACGTATTGTTTGCCGAATGTTATTAAGCGTTTGATGTTGGAACTTTATTAATTTTAAAATACTTTATCTTTTCTTACGCGTACTTACAAGCATTACAAGTAATACCGACTAGCGTTGTTTTAAATTTCATTTTACGACTATTATCTTCTTCCCTTTTCAACGTCGCGTATGTGAACGATATTTGACAAAACATCGCAGCTCTCACCGCATTTTTTTTTTCTCTTTTTCGAAATTTCAAGAGTACCTATAAAAGCAGAAGCACTTATTCGACACGTATTAATTTGTCGTAAAACGTTGTCTTTACAATTGCCATGAAATTTTGATCGACTGGAAACATTTCATATGCACTTATATCACAAATCTATACCACTGATAAGTTAGGTAGGTTAAATATAACTTGTGATAAGCTTTACAAAATTGATACTCAAATGTAAGTAAGTAGATACAATCCGTTTAGCAATTCAATTAATACGTAATCAGTATAGAAAAGTTTCACTGACACGTAAAGATATTAACTTTTGAAAATTCAGAACGTACGAACTCCATTATCACATCAAAATAGTAAATTCTCGTAGTCGTATACGTTTTCTTGTACGATTCAACACACCGAGCCTACAACAAGTGCTTATTTAGCAATTGGCAATAACTTCGGCATATTGGTTGCTTCGTATACGAAACCAAATAATGATAAGGAAAAGATTCAGTCATGTTTTTTGTGTGAATTGCCTTAGGTACCTAAGTAGCAAAGTACTTATTATCAATTTCTATTAATGGAGAAATTTTAAATACTCACTCAACACCATTAGTATATACGTGCAAAGAAAAACCACTCTGTGCAAACGCTGCTAAAACAAAAGCGCCAAAATTAGAAGACGATATAAGGATGAATACGACCACGCTGCACATAGCCACGTATACCAAGTCGTAAAACTTTTACACACCCCAGTAAATCGTTCAACTATACAAAGAACTACACACTGTTTTAAGCCAATAGTTTTGTTTCTGGGTACAAAACGAACGAGTGGAAACGTGTTTTTCGTATTATGTTATCTAAAATAACCTACCTACCGTAATCAAGATAATTCGTTTTTGAAATTTGATTGAATCTGGTAATGGGTGTGGTTTTTTTTACCTACCACCTAGCGTAGTCAAGATTTCGAGTAATTTTCCAATTGTTTTCTTTATTCAACTGTTTTCAAGAGGATATTTTCATAATTACTAAAATATCCTTTAATCCTTTTTCGTTTTATTCGTTATCGTTAGGTACCGCATTAGAAGCCATATTGGAAAGCAACAATACACCAAGTAGACGTTGTAAAATAGTGGCTTAGGTGCTTATCATATCTACACTTACATATGCAATTGTAAGCAACATAGGTAAAAATTTGTTCACCAAATGACAAACATTAATTCATTTACCTAATTAAGAATACCTAAGAAAAATAGATGTAAGGTTAAAATAATAAACTACATATCTCCATTTTTGCATTTTTAGAACTAGGAACAAGTAGTATATAAATTAACCAATCAAATGTTATATAACTATAAACAAACCCTGGCCCCGGCTTTGGTCCTTTTCGAAAAAAAAATCTAATAAATGAGACAATATCAAGAAATTTCATCGAAAAAAGCGCTAAAATTTCACATTTCACTACTTTAGTTAACAAGATAATAATCTATTCCTGTCTTATTAATAAACAATGCTCGTTAACCAATGAGATGTCATGGAAATTGATTTTCAGGCATCCTATTGGTATATAACCATTATTTATAGACAAAACCAGGCAGAGATCTTTTAAAATATAATAGACTGTAATCGATTAAACGTATCCTAAAAAACATTTCAAAATTTTGTAAAAATGTTTACGCTCACGTTTGCACTTGATTCAATTTTTTGGTCTTTCTCTGCCCTTCTTAGGTATCATTTCCTGGTTACGTTTCTACGGTAATCTAGATGGTATTTAGATGAAGATGAATAGTTTCAAATGCTAATTGCGAATGAAGATAAATGATCGAAGAACTCCTTGAGTAAAATGAACATGAATTGACAGATAATCTCATCACATAGAAATGAACAGGATAAAACAACAGAAAGCAGATCGATTCGCTGAATTAATAAAATACGTAGATATATGATTTAAGCAGTTGAAATTGTGAACGAAAGATAAAATGACTCGCTAAAATTTTTATTTTAGACTATAATGCATATTTCTGCACTGAAAAAATATTTCTAACCGAAAATTACATGCTAATAATTCCATTTCTATTCTCGAAACCTTTTCCCCATTATTAATGAATCAGGTGCACATTAAAAAAAAATCTTCCTAAACCACATTTCATTCAAATCACGACTAGCTTTTCCAGCTCAGCTTTATACCTACATTTGATATCATAAATGCCAAACTTATATAGCTTTTCAGGCAAATGAAATATGACTGCGTATAGCAAAACAAAAAACTTGGAGTGGAACCAGAACACGTCCAAGGAACCAAAACAAGAATCGCATCATGCTGAGAAAAACGAATTTCAAAATACCATAAAAGGGTGACGAACGAAATGAGAACACGAAAACCGATTGAATTTTACATTCAGTCATGATGAAAAGAACATTCAATGTTTTATAAATTTTAATCGACGCATAGATTCACGAATCAATGAATGAAATTCCTTTTCGAATGCTATAAGTTTCAATTTTTAAAAGAAAAAAGGTATACTTACGTATAAAAGTACCTATTAGTTTTTCAATGTAAAATTTTATAAAGGTACTTAGGTAAAATAAATTGGATTTTTTTAGCGCATGATAATTATGATAATTTCAAATACCTGTCGAAATAACGAAATAATAATGTAAATTATTTCATAATTTTTACAGTATTTGGAGCTTATATATCTAGTACAAAATTTTAAAAATCGGTTTCTATTCTTTTAAAATAATATTTCTTCATGTTGAAAAGTAATGGACGAGTAAAAAAATATCGCGTGCACATTCTCACAACAGACAGATATAAACACGTCAAATTATCAAACACGTATTTTAAAAGGTATTTTATGTGACGGCTTTTATAGTTCCTTTTTCTCAGAAATTTTCAGCTCAGATTTATTACACGCCTTAAAGGTCATTTGATGATTTGATCATAGGTGACAATAAGATGGAAATAAATTGAGGAAATTATTCCAGAAAAAATGAAGCGTTAAAAAGGTACGCTGTATGTATGAATATCTAACCTATTTCAGTAAAGAAAATTCGTTTTTTTTTTTTTCAATTTTTCAACTTGAAAAAAAATATGTATATTAGAATGTAAATGAAAAGGTGCATTTGAATTAAATATAGGTAAGTATAACCTACACAGAACTACACCAGAGAGACATATCCGAGTAAAAACAAACTGTTAAAACGGAATTATTTAATTGTTTATAACGTAATAAAATCATTAATTCATGAACAGTGACGTTTTGGGCCTTCCTATGTGGATTCCACCGTTTATCGCTCCATGTGTATAACTTCCCTTAGAACATACATTTTTTGCGGCGTTTAAAATTTACAATCGGTGTAGTGGAATGGAAATGATATAAAAAAGCAACTTTGGAAGTAATTAAGGCACGAAAGAGCATTTATAAATTTTGTACTTTCTCGGCTTTTAAAAAAAATACTATTCGTAATGAGAACATTATATTACTAGGTTTACTGTAGTTAAAGTCTTTGTTTATTCAAGTGAACATTTTATACTTGTCCTTTCCCAACTTGAACGCGACGTGAGATTGTTTCTTCTTCTTTATTAGGGTTGAACTGCGGTTTACAGCTTTTTTTTCAAAAAGATTTTTTTTCGTTGTTAAAATAGTACTTTTAATGTTTTTTAGTCAAATGCATAAAATTTTTTATCATATAATCGAACTCAATTTTTTCTTTACTAATACCTGCAAGGAGTGTAGTAATCCATAAACTTGAATAGAATAAAATTTTCAAAGTGATGAAAATATTTTTTTACGCCTCAGTTTCGGACTTCGTTCAACACCCATATATTCACTTAATCACTCGCATACCAGTTTACTTACTTATTTACTTACAGTAGGTGTCTACGAACTACTTACAGAAAATGATAATATTTTTCATTAATTTTCTACATTAGGAAAATGTGCTAGATAGAAACACATAAAGTCAAACATTAAGAGCGAGTGCACTATTAAGAGCATCCCAAAGAATCATTAACTTGAAAAGGCTGTCGAGTGCATCAATTTCCCCTTACGTCTCTCGCTCGATGTTATAATTTAATGACAAGAAAATTAGAAATACCTTGCTTAATGAATTATGGAAGGCTTTAAATTAAAAACTTTAGAATTTAGACAAGTTAATCGAAAACATCTCGAACAATACAGAGGATAACTATGTCTACGCAACAGCAAATTGAGATGGAAAATGAAAAAATCTCAAAAATTCAACATACCGGCACGGCATAAGGAATTAGAATTCGAAAACTAGCCAAAAAAAAATTTTAAATGTATAAAAAAATTCGAAAAATGTATTATTACCTATTATAACTGTTTCATTTTTAAATGGATATAAAAAGATGAAAAAAATTTTATTGAGCACTGAAAATTTCATTTTTATGTATTCAGTTCACGTTTTTCATTAAGAATGCTTTAACCAACAATGATATCAAAATTTTCATACCTAATTACAAATATCAAGAGCACAAAAATTTTCATTTTTAAAAAATAATATACACGTACGTAAAATTGTACGTTCTTAAAAATAATAAAATAAAATAAAAACTCAATTCTTACCGTGAAACTGGTTTCCACAAATAGTTTTCTGTGGCATAAAACGCGATCCTAGTATAGAGAAAATTGTTGCAAAAAAATGAAAATCCAATAATGTAAAAATATTTTTTAAATAAAATAAATGATTAAAAAAAACTAGCAAAAATCACGAAAAAATACACACGTTCGTCACAAAATTAAATTGCACCTCCGAACATTACATTTAGGAACAGCTTACCCGGCCGGTAATAAAATAATAAATAACTATCACTAAAATCGTAACAAGAATGAAATAATAGAAACAGGGAGAAATTCTCCAGCAGAGAGCAGCAGTTCTCAGCAGATATTTCCCGCCAAAAAACTTCCGTCTGTCGCTCATATCACATTGCAATATATCAACTGCATATTACTTACTCTGCACTAGTTGGGTTTTCTTCTTCCTCTACTGTTGTGTAAATAGCTAGATGACACCTCTGATGAACCGAGATAAAGCCAATAAATACATAAATCTTAGTACATTCTGTAACAATCGCATATTTCTCTTCTTTCAAAAATAGTAAAAAGTAATTCTCTGGTTATGAATGAAAAACTTCACAAATATTTACCTTTTGATTTGAATAATAATTGCTCACTAACGCAATAATTTCAGATTTCCTATTTTTGCACATTACCAATCAAAATTTTCATTTTTCATGACAGCTTAGTATACCCTATGCACTATGCATAATCAATCCCAAGCAGTAGGTATAATTTTTACATCTGGTTCTTCCTTTTCATTAGGTAGTTTATTTTCCCAAAAATTTGATAGATGGATACATGAAAATTAATAATAACTTATAATTTAACAATATACTTGAAACCAAGACATTTTTCATCCAGATATTGAAATCAATTTTGCCCCTCTCTATTAGATTCGCAATAATTATGAAATTCTGGGAGAACATACGCGACATTTTTTATTTACTATCTCTATCCAGCATTAAATCAATGAAAAGTAGTAAAAACATCGAATAATAAATGGAAATGAACTCAAATTAATTTTGGGTGAGTACATCCGTATTTTTTTACTATAATTTCAATGCTTCATTTTCATTTCTTGTACCAAACGGAAGCTTGCTCTCAGTTTAATTTTAATTTTACACTGTTTGCATTTAACTACGATTAACAAATTTTTTTGCAGTTTTTTTGATAATAATACTTATGAAAAAACATTTTATAACATGAAACCAGTATTCATAACACATGACCAAGAAAAATATTATAAAAAAAAATAGGTAATAATTAATTTTGTACTTTCATACTTTCATTAAATACAAAATTTCCTTTTTCCCCCATAAATTTAGACATAGTTATACAATTTTTCACTTTGCAATAAAACAGTAAATTTTTAAAACAAACTTAAATGAATATGCCTGAAAAAGTTATATGCTGTTACCATTATTACATCAACATGGTTGTACCGGGATACTATACGTTACACGTTACGTTAAGGTGAGGACGAGTGAAAAGGTGACGTCACGTAGCATTTTATCAATGTGTTTTTGTGACAATAGTTCAACTCTTTAGAATCAGAATATTGTATTCAAAACATTCGAGTATAAATAATCTTACTAAAATCTTCCAAAATATAATATTGTAAATCTCCAGATTTACTTATTCATTATGGTTATAATTATATTCCAACAGTAATTTGATTCAATTCAATCATCATCATATCAAATAACATGCGCGTTAATTCTAGCATTGATTCTACTCTTCTATAGTAAGTGAACTTGTGTGCTTAGGAATGGCTATTCATACGTATTTGTTATATTTGTATGTCATGATACCTTCTCAATTTAAAGTTGTATGTTTTAGTTTTAAAGACGTCTGATTATTGATTATATTTTGCATGACAGGTGTCCATAATTTTTTGTGTTATGGACTCTGTGAAAAGTGAAGTTGATTCCAATGACGAGGCCACTCAGAATGTAGAATCAACGCAAAATTCACTCAACGTTGAAACACATATTGTAATCACATTTTCATTTGTAAGGTGTATATTTTGTGCGATGTTATAACTTATTCAATTTTTTATAGGAGCTTAAAACATTATCACCATTACGCACTCAGTACAGAAAATTACTACGTGTGCATCCTTATGCTGTTGATGTGGTAAGTGGAATATTCTTAATTACCGGTTAGTGATATGGTATTAATGGCTTTAATTTTTACAGAAAATGGTAAAGGAATTACTGTCCGAAGTTAATGAAAAAGATAAAAAAAATCTAGAGCTAACACAAGTAAGATATGTACATCATCAATATAATGTTGCCATATAGAATTTTTACTTACTTTTCTTACATTTAGGAAACTACCTCATTACGTAATACAGTAAAATCCTACGAAGAGCAAATTAACTGGCAAGAGGATCACATTAAAATGTTAGAAGATCAAATCAAACAAAAAGAGGAACGAATTGTTTCTTTAGAACAACAACTATCACAATCGAAAGTTGAAGGAAAAAAGGTATATCAGGGGTGATAGTTGATAAAATTTATTCAACATATTATTTTCATTTATATTTCTTGCGCAGAATTTGGAAAATTTGGAAGAAACTATAAAAACGCTGGAAGAAAATAACAAATCGCAAGACGAACTTATAAAGACTCTCAAAAATATGGAACATAAAGACCCAGCCGCAGATGTGAGTACAACTTCAGACAATAATCAAGGAGAAATTATCAAGTCACAGGATGATAAGATTCAGTTACTGCAAGCAGAATTAACGGATCTGAACTACGTAAGTGTGATGCGTAGATTGTTAATACTTTTTCAGTAGTGTTTCTATATCTGATCGAATGAATATACGTTTCAGAGGGTAAAAAAACAAGACATGCAAATTCAGTTTCTTGAAGTAGATTTAAAGTATAAAGATACGGCAGAAACAGTATATTCTGAAGTAAGATTTGATGATTTTAATTTTTTTTGAACAAAATTTTCAGTTGATTTTCTTATAATTTTTTGATTTTACAGAATGCTCAACGGCAAGAGATAAAAATTCAATTTCTTGAAGTTGAATTGAATTATAGAAAAAAAAACGAAGACACATTGAAACAAGTAAGATGAACTTTACTTTTATTTTTTTTAATTTTTTTTTCTAAGCACGATAACAATAATTGATGGGTGTAACTGTGCAGGAAAAGGAAAGACTGGAGAGTAAAGTCTATGAATTAACCAAGACGGCTGAAACATTGAAATGTGAAAATTTAAGTCTAAATAATATTTTAAGTCGTGGTAAGAATTCATTTTAATTTATGTTCTTTTGTAAAACAGTAAAATACACTCCTCAGGAATATTTGTACAATGTATTGTTTTTAGATGGATGTTCTTCATCGGACGAAGATTTCTGCTGCGAAACTGTGAAACAAGTTAAATTGAGTTTTATCGATTTAATAGAAACCGAATTCGAGTGCATTATTTGTAATGGCATGTTTATTGAAGTAAGTTATTTGATTGATTTTTTGAAGGCTTCTTTGTTGGTCGTGTTCTTTTACGAAAATTAACCATCATTCTAGGCAACTGTGACTCCCTGCAATCATATGTTCTGTAACCATTGTCTTCAACAGTGGAGGAAAAAGAGTCCAAATTGTCCGATTTGTAGAAGTCTTATTCAATACGAAATTAAAACTACGATTATTGATAATTATATAATGAACACAGCTAAACTTATTTCTGATAAAATGTTAACTGATAGAAAAAAAGCTCTAGACGAACGTACTCAAGCAAAAAACATTGCCAAGTATAAGCGATTATGTGTTTAAGTACGCGTAGTAGCGGTATGTATTTTTTTTCTTTCATTTGAATTTAATTACATATTTTGATAATAATTTTTAAGTGCAGTTGAGAAATCTATGTGCATTTTATTAGTTTTCTCTCATTGTATTATTATTGCTGAAACGGGTAGTGTTGAAGTGTGGTATGGTGATTATTTTTCTTTTCTGAGAAATAAAGAAATTAAAAATGCCTACCATCTCTTTTTTATGCTTCTGTTTGAAGAAATATCGAAAAATGTGCAATCATTACGTTTTTTCTACAAAATTTTCATATTTATGTATTTTAATTTTTCTCTATACCTAAAGAATGTTTTATCATGTGTTTTTGTTCATTATTTTGCAATGTAATGTTACTCATCAACAGAATGAAATTTTGTCGGCGTGTTCCATTGCCTTCATGAAAAAGTATTTATGATTGAGAAATTGATTTTCTAATTTAAAGTTGTTAGCATTAATTGGTATATTAATTTATGTTTATTCTAATCATTGTTATATTTCTTTGATCTTTATGTGCAAATGTTGGTTGTTAGAATTTGACAAAACTTCTTGACATCTGAATGACCATTTAAAGCACTTTTTAAGTCTGAAACGTGTTTCATCCCGATGTAATCAATGAATGTTATACATGTGAATTTTGATTCATTTGTCTTACTAAAGGCTGCTTTCTAAAAATTAAGTTCATGAATATAGATATATTTTTTAGAACACGCTAAAAAAATAATACAATACAAAGTTTTTTTTTGGAATACTTTTTGATGGATTTTCTTGTACAAATTATAATTAACAACAATGATATTTTGCTAAGGGCTTTGATTTACTTCGTTCTGACATATACTAGCAGATTAGGTTTCTTCAAATCATTTTGTAAACATACGAATTTAATGTGTAATGTACAGCAAAATGTGTACTTCACTAAAATAAATCTTTTTTCAGTCTTTTATGTAATTTTTATTCACATAGCTGTTATATTATATTATGTTTTTATCGTGATACACGAATTCGAAATAAACATTGACTGGTATTCGGAGTCATCGTAACTAATTCACTTCAATCACAGTTAAGAAAATAAATCAAATTTTGATACACTTGATTTTTCATGGATCCGCATATAAACGAACTAAATCATCTGCAGTGGCTGCAAGTTTTGTGACTGGACATTTCCTATTTTCAATAATATGCTTTCTGATGCATTTGAAACAAAAAACATATCTGAAAAATGATACCATCAGGAAAAACTGCAAATCTCAAGTTATTCAAAATTCAAGCTTAGTTACCCAGAAACTGTAAGTGCTGTTGGAATCTTGAAAGAGTTTTTACAAATCGGGCAAATGTTATCAAGCCTAACTGTACTCAGTTGCACAGCCTATAAAAAAATGATTTCAATAACCCATTGTAAAATATGAATTTGAAATAAATGAAATTACTTCTGTATGAGGTGCAGATGGTACAGGATAGGCAATGAATTTGGAATGAAGTTGCTCTGAATGCCACCAACTTAAAAATTGAATGAAAAATGCTGTTATTTCTAAACTTTGTCCGAAGAAACCTTTCACAACGTTGAGTAAATCGATAGAAGATCTGTAATGAATGGTTTAATGATTAAATGTACCTATTTTCAATGCTTAGTTCAATGTAAGTAAGTTATTGACAAAATAATCATACCTCCAATTACCAGAAATAATGTCTTTCAAAGTGTTTCTCCAACACCTAATTGTTTGTGGTTTTTCATGATAATACACTAAAGTTACACCGGCAAGTCGTAATAATATTGAGTGAGTTTCACTTTTACCGATCATGTATCTCAAATAATAAATAATGTTGAGTGATTCAATTACAATATGAGAAGATTTATGCAGTTTCACAATAAATGGGTGGTATTTTTTCGGAATTTTTCTCTGCAATATGAAACGCAGTGTTCATGAAATATTGCATGTATTTCTTTTCACGCTATAAAGCGAACACTTACTAGTGTGTGATTTTCATCCCCGTTTTCCACACTGTTGGAAGCATTTTTAAGTTTATTTCTAATGTAAGAGAAAACTACACAGAATAATAATGAGAGAAATTTGTGCTTTTTAGGTAAATCGATGACGTTTGAGGTATTTGTTCGAATCGGAATTCTCCTTAAACTGTAAAAGCGCTCAGAGAACGTGGAATCTAAACAAAACATTCGGTCATCAATAAGTAATGCAAAACTGACGCAAGATTGAAAATTCAAAAAAATTTGTACCATAATTTTTCAGATAATGAAATTGTAATAGAAAATTAAAACCGAAGTACAGTTCTTCAAACCATTCTATAAGATAACCGTAACGAGCTGGATTTTTGGAAGCCAATTGCTAAAACATTAAAAGCGTATTAGAGGAAATTAAAAAATTTTCATAACTATATAGTTCAAATGTTACATTAGCTATGTGCTGGAACGCTGAGTAGAAAGTATTCGCCAAAGTATCTTGAGCTATCAATTCAAAAATTGAAGGTTTTTTTACGAATGTAGCTGATAAGTGAGCTCCTCGTTCAGCCATTTCAAAGAGAATTGCATTTACAATCGCAAATTTGAAGCTTTTCGTGCAATTTATAAAAAGAAACTGTTTTTCTAATTTTCGAATTTTTATTACTGATAAAAATTATTTATGAATGATAACAAGGTAAGATTCATTTGAATTAAACGATTTTAAAGAATCAAATCTCTCCGATTCAATTCCTTGTTGTTCAATTTTTGAATCTTTTGAATCCACACCAAAGCAACATCGCAATGACAACATTGTATATCGTTCCCCGTCCTTCATCACCCATCCAAATCATTTTTCCGGCGTTTTGACGGAATTGAAAGTGTTTTTAATTTTTATTTAATTTAATTTTAATTTTATATTTAAATAATGATTAAATAACCGTTTGAAATCTAAAAGGTAATTCAATCAATACTGTAATCTGTAATAAATATTTCACTGATCTTATTACTGAATTGCGTTTTATTCTTACAGATTATCATTATGTTCTTGTACCACCTAACATTGCAACGTGCCACCGGCGTCGTTCAAGCCGTTCATGGCAACTTCAGTGGAGGTAAAACTCAAGAAATTTTAGTTTCTCGAGGAAAAATTCTCGAATTGTTACGACCTGATCCGAATACGGGTAAAGTACATACTTTATTGACTGTCGAAGTATTTGGTATTGTACGTTCGATGATGTCTTTCCGTCTTACCGGTGGCAGTAAAGGTAAATACACAGTTTTTTCATTATAAATTGTTGATGCTGTATAACTCATATTTTTAAATTACTTCAAAATTTCAGATTACATGGTAGTTGGTTCAGATTCTGGTAGAATCGTTATCCTCGAGTACAATCCAACTAAAAACATGCTGGAAAAAGTTCATCAGGAAACATTCGGAAAAAGCGGATGTCGTCGAATTGTACCAGGTCAATACCTTGCTGTGGACCCTAAAGGACGAGCTGTCATGATCGGTTAGTATTGGATATGAAATGCATCTCTTCAGTTCTTAATTTTTGTGATTTTTTATCAGGTGCCATCGAGAAGCAAAAATTAGTCTATATTTTGAATCGTGACGCCGAAGCGCGTTTAACTATATCTTCACCATTAGAAGCACATAAGAGCAGTACTTTGGTGTATCATATGGTTGGTGTCGATGTAGGTTTTGACAATCCCCTATTTGCTTGCTTAGAAATAGACTATGAAGAAGCAGACAATGATCCATCCGGAGAAGCTGCCCTGAAAACTCATCAAACTTTGACATTTTACGAAATGAATTTAGGTTTAAATCATGTTGTACGTAAATATAGCGAGCCGTTAGAAGAACATGCAAATTTCTTGATATCAGTTCCGGGTGATAAAGATGGACCTAGTGGAGTACTCATTTGTTCCGAGAATTATTTAACATATAAAAATCTCGGTGATCAACATGATATACGATGTCCAATTCCTCGCAGACGAGTGAGTATTTTCAAAATATTTTAATTTTTTCCGCTTGCGTTACGTATCTCCACATTATTATTTCTTCATTGTAATGTGGTCGAAGTAGCGCTACATTGATAGCTAGTTTTAATAATAAATGTCGAAACAATCAATACCTTTCGACTCATTATTCGAGCTTACAATTTTCAATATTTCTATTAAGACAAAGACGAGCTATTTTAAAGATCAATTGAAATTTTCAGAACGATTTAGATGATCCTGAACGAGGAATGATATTTGTATGTTCAGCTACGCATAAGACCAAGTCGATGTTTTTCTTTTTA
This sequence comes from Ferrisia virgata, assembly GCA_900060175.1. Taxonomy (NCBI): domain Eukaryota; kingdom Metazoa; phylum Arthropoda; class Insecta; order Hemiptera; family Pseudococcidae; genus Ferrisia; species Ferrisia virgata. The sequence goes on along the minus strand of FIZR01031824.1, from coordinate 23,039 downwards.
CTTCAAACCGAACAAGGCGATATATTTAAAGTAACTTTAGAAACTGATGATGAAATGGTTACCGAAATTAAGCTCAAATATTTCGATACAGTTCCAGTCGCTACGTCATTATGTGTTTTAAAAACTGGTTTCTTATTTGTCGCCTCAGAATTTGGAAATCAGTTAGTAAAAATTTCTGAATACCTTGTATATATGTTGCTGCCTTAATATTTATTGTAAATTTTGATATTTTCTTACAGCTATTTGTATCAGATTGCTCATTTAGGTGATGATGATGACGAGCCAGAATTCAGTTCCGCTATGCCTCTTGAAGAAGGAGATACATTCTTCTTTGCTCCACGACAGCTACGTAATTTAGTTCTTGTTGATGAAATGGAATCTCTCTCACCTATACTGAGTTGCCATGTCGCTGACTTGGGTTAGTTAACTGTTCTATAAATTGAGTGTACCAATATTAATTTTGGACTGACATTTATCTTGATGCTCGGTGAAATAATATTGGCATAGCAATACACATTAATATCCTCCTAGTTAACGCGATGATAGTTATTTAGAGTGGAAACGTGTGTAACAAATTGACTCTTTTTGTCTAAGGATTTGGCATATGTGTATCTTTAGTTCATATGATCCTCGTAATGTTAACAACTTCGCTTTCTCATTCTACTTACAAATGATCTCGAAGTACCAATGTTAATGTGTGACTGGCATTTATGTTGATGTTGGTTGAAATAATGTTGGTAAATTAATACGCATAAATATCCTTCTAACTAACGCAGTTAAAAGTTTTTTAGAGTGGAAACGTGCGTTACAGTTCAACTTTTTTTATTTATCTGATGATAAATTACTCGAATTTTCTCAAGTTGACAAATTCTTTTAAGAAGAGGTCTATTTTAATTACCGTTTTTCAAGTTTTTCCTATGATCATACTTTAAAACATTTATTGATTTAGAGTGATTATAACCTGCGGATCAAGATCACGTGTTCTAATCTTACAATATTTTTCGTTTATATGATGACATTTTTCACACGATTATTATTGAAGTGTTTTTGCACTTGTGATTTTAACCTGCGGATCTGATAATTATCTTTTTACTTCATAATAATCTTAATTTATATGATGACATTTTTTACACAACTATCATTGAAATGTTTTTGCACTTGTGATTTTAACCTGCGGATCTGAATAATTTTAATTTATATGATGACATTTTTTACACAACTATCATTGAAGTGTTTTAGCGCTTGTGATTTAAACCTGCGGATCTGATTTTTTTTTAATTTTCTAATACGAAATAATAAATTAGGAAAAAAAATCAAGCATCATTTTAAATACGATCTTTTTTGTAGCTGGAGAAGATACTCCTCAGCTTTACATGGCCTGTGGTCGTGGGCCTCGATCTTCTGTACGCGTTTTACGTCATGGATTAGAAGTATCTGAAATGGCAGTTTCCGAATTGCCTGGTGCTCCAAACGCTGTATGGACTGTTAAAAGGCGAATAGATGGTTAGTATGTGCTTACAAGCTGTTTTATTATACTCCAATACAGGTTATATGGAGCAAGAAAAGATACGTAATCGACGATTTAAAATCTAGATTGATAAATGACGTGACACATTTAATTAAAACTGGTGTTCAAAAGAAATTCCCATCAAAACACCAGTATTTTTATTTTACAGGTGCGGTTTGAACGTAAAAACCATTGGGCCATTGTAGGTGGTTTTAAACAGAGAATTCAAGAATGGCACGAAATATCATCGGGTGTATGCAATTTACATAGTGATTTTGGGCAATATTTTTGAATTGTTTCAGAGGAATTCGATGCCTACATTATTGTATCTTTTTTAAATGCAACGCTAGTGTTGTCAATTGGTGAAACTGTAGAGGAAGTATCAGATTCTGGATTCTTGGGTACAACACCTACATTATCATGTTCTGCATTGGGTGAAGATGCTGTTGTTCAGGTTAATGTCTTTTTTTCCAATTTTTTATGTGTTCTGGTTCTCAGTTGATTTTTCTAATTTTTTTTTTTCGTTCATCTGATAATATAGGTTTATCCTGACGGAGTCAGACACATTAGAGCAGATAAAAGAATGCATGACTGGAAGGTACCCGGCAAAAAGAAGATATTGAAATGTGCCGTTAATCAACGTCAAGTTGTGATTGCTCTTACCGGCGGTGAATTGGTATACTTCGAAATGGATCCGGTGAGTAAATAATTGAGCACGTGAAGGTGTTAGCCGTTAGATGAAGTTTCTATCAACGGCATAATTCTCGTGCTATAAAAATTCTTCTTATCGCCTTTTCGATGTGCAATTACTCGAAGAGTCTCGAAGAAGAAACAAATCTTTGTTGCTTTATATTTGAAATGACAAATGAATATTCGAACAAGAGTATTTAAAAATCTCTTGGTTTATTTCATTGTTATAACGTTTAGAAAAATTTTGAAACTTTCAGACTGGACAATTGAATGAATATAAAGAAAGAAAAGAAATGGCTGCGGACGTTGTTTGTATGGCTTTAGCAAATGCACCTTCCGGCGAGCAAATGTCTAGGTTTTTAGCTGTGGGATTGGCTGATAACACTGTTCGAATCGTTTCTCTAGATCCATCGGTAAGAAATAATTTTATTTCTGTTCTTTTCGTTTAAGATTTTTCCTAATCAGTGTACATTTTGACCTACGTAAATTCTTCGAAACGTGGCATTTTAAATTTTTCACTTCGTTTCTTACAGGATTGTCTTTCACAAGTGGATACCCAAGCGTTACCTGCAGCTGCCGAATCGTTATGTATCGTAGAAATGGGTGTTGGTAGTTCTCAAGAACCACAAACCAGCAATGGAATGACTGAAGAACCTGTCGGTCCTTCTGTATTGTACTTGAATATTGGATTACAAAATGGCGTATTATTACGTACAATATTAGATAGCGTTACTGGTAATATTGGTGACACCAGGACAAGATATTTAGGTACAAAACCGGTCAAGTTGTTTAGAATTCATATGCAAGGCAGCGAAGCTGTCTTGGCAATGTCCAGTCGTACATGGTTAAGTTACTATTATCAAAACCGTTTTCATTTGACGCCTTTATCATATGAAAGTCTCGAATATGCTTCCGGTTTCTCATCGGAACAGTGTCCGGAAGGCATCGTGGCCATATCAACAAATACTTTGCGTATTCTGGCTTTAGACAAACTCGGAGCAGTATTTAATCAAATTTCATTCCCAGTTCAGTATACGCCACGTAAATTTGTCATACATCCCGAAACGAAACATATGATAATTGTAGAAACCGAACATAACGCTTATACCGAAGAAACCAAAAAACAACGTCGTATACAGATGGCCGAAGAAATGAAAGAAGCTGCCGGCGAAGAAGAACAAGATTTGGCTAAGGAAATGGCTGATGCGTTCCTGAGCGAAGATCTGCCTGAACACTTGTTCGGTGCCCCGAAAGCAGGACCTGGAATGTGGGCGTCTGTGGTACGAATTTTAGAACCGATTGAAGGTCGAACAGAAAAAATTCTCAGTTTTGAACAGAACGAAGCCGTCGTTAGTATCGGTTTAGTTCGATTTATCACATACCCGGATACGTTATTTTTGGTATTAGGCGTCGCCAAAGATCTTCAGTTGAATCCCAGACAAGTTAATGGTGGCTTTCTGTATACCTATAAGGTGAATGCTACGTGTACTGGGCTTGAACTAGTACATAAAACACCTGTCGATGAAGTTCCAACTGCTATATGCGCATTTCAAGGTAGAGTTCTTGTCGGTGTTGGCAGATTATTACGATTATACGATATTGGTAAAAAGAAACTGTTACGCAAATGCGAAAATAAACATATTCCCAATTTAATCGTAAATATCGAATCGATGGGTACGCGTATTTACGTAAGCGATGTTCAAGAAAGTGTTTACATGGTTCGATATAAAAGAGCTGAAAATCAGTTGATTTTTTTTGCTGATGATACGCAACCTCGATGGATAACAACGATGACAACTCTCGACTACAACACGGTCGCTTGCGCCGATAAATTTGGTAACGTTGCTGTGATAAGAATCGCTAGTTCGATATCTGATGAAGTTGATGAAGATCCAACTGGAAATAAGTCATTATGGGATCGCGGGTTGTTGAATGGAGCCTCACAAAAAGCAGATTTTATCTCGAATTTTCACGTCGGTGAAATTTGCATGTCGTTGCAAAAGGCAACCCTTATTCCTGGAGGTAGCGAATCTCTAGTGTATACTACGTTAAGTGGCACTGTTGGAGTATTTGTACCATTCACCCAACACGAAGATCAAGACTTTTTCCAGAATTTAGAAATGCATATGAGAGCGGAGAATCCTCCACTATGCGGTAGAGATCATTTATCCTTCAGATCGTATTACTATCCTGTGAAGGTAAGTTCTTATCAAAATATTGAATTTTTACATTGTAGTCGTGTTTCGTAGGTTTTGATTCAACTGAATATTTTTAGAATGTCATCGATGGCGATTTATGTGAACAGTACAATTCCATTGAAGCGGCCAAACAGAAGAGTATTGCCGAAGATTTAGATAAAACTCCAGGTGAAGTAGCTAAGAAATTGGAAGATATGAGAACGAAATATGCGTTCTAAAAGTGCGCCAGGACAATTATAATCTGTGTTATAAGTGTTTATATGAATTGTAGGGTTAATTTTCCTACATATATCAGTAATCGTACTGAACTTCAACAACCATTGTTGGTAAATTTGAGATTCGCGTGGGTAGTTTTATTGAGTAAAATGGAATTTTTAAGTTGATTTTAAATAATTTGTCGCATATTTATTATTACTTTCTTTTGATTTATATTTCATTTGCGTTTGATTTTGTAATGTTTTGTAATATAGGTACTTTTACTTCAATTTATTCATTAAAATTTTTTTCATAATTTTATTGTTGAAATAATTCAAGCGAGAGATGTCGTGTTGTGTTGGATCACGTCAGACGTCTTTTTTTCTGACATTGAAATATTTATTGGCTGTATAAATTTTTCATTGGGCTCTTATACTATGTTAAGGTATTACATAACAGGGTCAAGCGTCAAGCGTTGGCCTTATTATCAATTCCAGATGAGTTTCTTGTTAACGTGTTTTTATAGATTATTTTTTTTTCTTATTTGGTTTCAGAACTATCAATTCTGAATGTATTTTTATTACTCAATGACTGCTATTGTTTTCATAATTTATTGAAAAATTGTCACCTATGAATTATGAGGTTTTGATATCAGGTAGGTAACTAAATCTTTTCATGAAGTTTGTGTAGGTGATATTTTTTCCTCATTTATTTTGATAATGCTTCAAAAAAAGACTAAAATTTCCCTGTAGGACTGATATTTGTGATCTCATTAGTTTCTGAAATTCGAGCTTGCCATACTGGCACTCAAAATGGCATTTCTGTAGCAAACTGTTCAAATTTGAATCACCACGAAATACCCAAGTTACCTAATGATGTTCAAGTAAAGTTCATTTATCTGTATTTTAAAATGGCACGCTGGTTCATTGTCCTACTATAAAAAGTTATGATATCGACTTTGGTATACACATATTATGTTCAAAGGTTGTTGATTTTTCAAAGAATCCAAATCTGATTTTGAAACGGTCCTTCTTAAGTGAATACTCCAGTACGCTAATACGATTAAATCTTAGCGAAAATCGTTACGTAGCATATACTAAGTTTGGAGATCGACCACAAGATTTGTCATTGTACGCATTCTCAGAGTTGAATAATTTGCAAGAATTCGATTTCTCTGCGTCAGAATTAAGTAATGAACATCAATGGATATTACCTTCTGGACTGAAAAAATACTGGATAAATGATAATATGTATTCGATGCTTGATCTTAGTTCTTGTAAGCAGTTAGAAGAACTAAATGTAAATAACAATTATTTAAATGCTTTACCAAAGTTTTCCCACATTTATCCACCGCTGACAGTATTACGAGCAAACAACAATCCTTTTGATAGCTTGACTGTTCTTGATCTAGCACCTTTATGCTATTTATCAAGATTAGAGTTGCAGTTTCCAAAATATGCTTACCTTGCTAAAACAGAAGGATTTTGTAATTGTACATTGATCAAGTACTGGTCAATTGAATTCAAAATCGCAGGGGTTGATAATTTGAATTGTTTTCAAGCAACGGAAGCCCGTGAGTTTTCAATACTGACATAATATTTACTTAATTATATCTAAGTACCTATTATATCTGAATGTCAGCTATTTCAACTCATTTTTTTCATATGAAGAAAAAAAATCATGTTCAAACGAAACTTTGAAGAAAGCAAGGCAACGTCGTAAAGAGTGTCCGTTAATTACAAAAACTAAAGTGGCTGCGCGGATAAATCATGTACTGAAAATTGTTTTCGTCATTACTTTGTCATTACTACTGCTGCTTTTGTTGTTATTATACATAATTAGACATTTTCATTTAAGAGAAATGTTTGCTGGTAAGTATTTATTTTATTTGAGCTTCATTCTATTTGTGTGGAAAAGATGTTTATTTACATTTCGTTTTTATTCGTCACCTAGCTCATCACGTTCAAATTGTAAGCGCTGCCGAAAAAGTAGAGGAAGAAGGAGAGCAATCTCTACAAGAACAAAAATCATTAGATGAAAGCATTGCTGATAATGGATAACAAGAGCAAGAATAAATATAGAAAAGAATCTTGAAGGGTGAATGTTGCGTATCAATTTTTAATAAATTAAATACTTCAAGGAATATTTCAATGTTGTACACGTTTGACGTATCTGCATACTGCAGTATTCCTAATACTTTGTTTCTACAACTAATTGATTGATTTTCAAAAATGATTGAATTTTTGAATGAAGAATAATACATGATAATACTTAGCAAGTGTGTACAGCATAACTTTGCAGACTTTAAAACTACATGGATTTTATTTAAACCATGTGCCATGTATCATTCACTCCACGGGTATTGAGTATTTAAAAAAATCAATTTTTACTAAAATAAATTTTCAGAATTAAAGAATATCAGTAAATTTTATTCGTGTAACAAACAAATACCACCGGATTGGAATTATGAACGTTTGTTTGCGCAAACAAAAGGTTCATGTAAGTAATTCCGGTCCTGAAAACCTGCTGAAACAACCAGTACGAAGCATAGAAGCGATCGGTCAGTCGGTATCCCGATACAGAAAACAGGAATGATATATGATAAAAATAAAGTATGTAAAAATATATAGTATCCATCTTCCTTTTCTGTATTGAGATTTTTTTATGACACACATCATAGAATTAGGTAATGAATCCAGTATCTATATATGTGAACTATATTACTTTGATCATGAAGAAAAATATGCATGTCAACTATTAACCAAAATATATATATACCTCTATCTACGACCTAGTACCTACAATGTGTAACTTAAATGTTATAAAATTCATACTTCAATTTAGATTTAGTTTCTAGAGAACAAAACGAGAATATATTCACGAGTGAATTTGAGAGCAATTTTCAAATATCATTTACCATCCCATCAATATCGCCCCTTTTGTTAGTTTGTGGTAATTCGAAATAGCACGCATTCTAGCGCAAGAATTTTATTATTAAAAATTTGTAAATGATCTTTTCTTGTACCCAGCATTTCTAAAATTATTATAAAAATATTTAACCCTATACGTGCCTCTCAGGAAGCAAACAAAAACTTGAAAGTCAAATGAACAGGGTTACCATAGAAACTGAACCTACACGCCTAAAAGTTTCAACCCTTAGTTGAATGGCGGACTTCGAACCGTTCGTCTGTTTTGATGGAAAGCTTAATATGATTGTTGGTGTTTTTTATTCATTTTTACTCGTTTACTATAATTTTAAATCCACTTAAAATTACCTGGGTATGTGATTTTTAAGTACAGTATTACGTGTTAAATGATTATTTCAACTCAAAACTTTTTTGTACGTATCATTTCTTGTGATACATGACCGTTGGACTTTTTTCGTTTATAATCAGGGTGTGAGACTCACCTGTAACACTACTCATCTGTAGACAAATTTGACATCGGCCGTTCTATACAAAAGCTCAACTATTTAATTAAACATCAATAGAAGTATACATGTGGAGTATATTCACCAATAGGCTTAATTCATTATCAGTTGTTTTTTGTACGCGGTAATGAACATTACTTTCATTCATAAATAAGCATCATACACCTACACATTTAAATTGTTTTTTTGTATTTTTGTTCCTATTCAACATATTTTTTTAACTTCCTCGTACGTTATCTACATTTCCTCTTCGATTTTTTTACTCAGATGAATTATTCGGTTGCGATTTTTCCTAGTTTATAAATATAAACGAGAGAAGATGAAACAGTAATTACATATTCGTAGTATCTCCTAGTATATTTCTACATCAAAAATAGCATTTCGCTGAATACGAATTTTATTAGTGTTTCGTGAAAGTTATCCTTCTCAATAATGCACTTCATCTAAAAATTGTTTGACCTCAATTAAATAGGTAATACCTATGTTATAATTACTTATAAATAGATATTCATTGCTAGCATAACAAAAGCTACCCAAAAAAAAATTTGTTGTTAATTTTAAATAGAAAAGTTCAAATTATTTCTCTTTTGTTGAAAACTTGTTTGTAATTTTTCATGTAGTAATGTTTTCTCAAGTATACCAACAATTTTTTTCTCCACAGAATACGTACTGGAAAAAAATGTTGCAGTGATTATGGTCGCAGAAACGATATTAAAAACGTATAAAAATCCTGAAAAATTTTTATTCGACAACGAATCAAAAGAAAAACCGTATGAATTTGAAGACGACGATGATTGTTTTGTAAATAACTTGGAAAAGCAATGCAAGAACGATGAACACAATACTTTTGAAAGAAATGTGAATGAATACACTGAAAACAAGAAACCTAAAAGCATTTTAATTAATCACGAAAATGAAAATGTTCCAAAAAAAACGAAACCCACTAGATTTGTAAGTTTCACTTTGGACGAGAGTAAAAAACCTTTCACATCTTCAATTTATTATGGAGTAAAAAGTTATCTGCATCACTTCTACGAGCCTGTCAGCAAAACAGCTTACGATAGCGAAAATCTAATGGTATTTTTGAGTTTACATATTATATTATGCTACTGGATAAGTTTTAATTTCATAAAATATACTTCGTTACAGGAGGATGATTTTGAGTTCGTGGTTGAACCTGGGAGACGCAGGCGAAGTTGTTGGTTCTTGATAAGCATAATGACTGGAATACTTTTTTTATTAATTGGTATAATTGTAATATTGGTGGCGAATTTGACGCCATTAAAGAATCCAGTGGTGGGTATCAAGCATAATTTAGAAATACTGGATCAAAAAGCTATAGCTTTTAATCAAAAAGTTGAAACGTGTCAGTTTTTGGGGTTGATTATTTGTTGTGGTGGTGGAATTGTGATTATGTTAACTCTCCTAGTAGCGACTTATGAACAAGAATGTGGTTGTAATAATATAAGAAATCAAATATTATATCCATCGTTAATAGATTCAAATGCTTGGATTAGGTATGTAGAAGGGTATCCAAATTCATGCGACAGTAGGATTCCACTGTCTGAAGAGATTAAAGCTGTACAAATTGATAGAATAAAAAATTAACAATTGTTGCAATAAAATGTTTATAAAAGTAATTTTAGATTTTTATTTACTTCAATTCAACAGTTACACAAGTGAAATATAAAAAAAAAATTTTATAAATTCAATCACAAAAAGAATTTTCTACGACTAGTCTCCAATTCATGCCTTCTTCCAAATATATTCCATTCATATTCTCCAAATTTGGAATCGAAAGTACCACGTTGCAATGATTGTAATTTCAAAGTAAATCGTGGACCAAGTTCTCTTAAAGCAGGTTCTCCTTTTATAAACTTATATCGATGATGTCGGAAAAATATGTAGTCTCGTTGATTGTGAAAAGTAACCACTCGACGACCCTTGAAATCAGGTTGATAATGAAATATTGAACCCAACATTCTGCCGACAGTTTGACCTAATCTGGTATTGAAATTATTTAGTATAACTTCAGGACGATGAAGAGTAATTTCTTTCATTTGTTTTTTATTACATGTTTTAACGTTACTTAATCTGAAATATGCCGTAGGTCCTTCGGGTAAATGTATCAATAGCAGACCATTCGGTTCGAATCTATCTTCATTTATTACAATTATATCGGTAAATTTTTTCTGAATCGCGTCTTTGACGATACTTTTTATAGATGTACCTTTTCTTCCAATTCTCATACAGTTTGGTATTATTTTACATAATTGGAGGGCGAATCGTCGAGATGCTTTTATGGGATTTTCTGAAAATGTTATCAGTACTTTAGGTTCGTATTCTTTATTAAAATAAGAACTCAATTCATCGGTTTCAATATCACGGTTAATCTCATCAATGACTTCTTCAGGCACATCAGTGAGCATAGTGGAATCTGGTTCTCTACATGATTCAATAGTTTTAGGTACCTGTTTTTCTCGTCCCTCTTCATCGCGTGTTTTTCGTCTCTCTTTCTTCTCCTTCTTTTTAACTCTTTGAATTTTCAATACCTCTTTTCGTAAAGCATGTTTTGTTTTCTTATGATCAATTTTCGGTAGAAGAGTATCATCAATAGACTTTCGTTCTTCCAATTTCTTGATCTTTTTCAGAGAATCTCCGATGGCAGAATCGTCCATCGTGATCTGATTAATAACACTTTTAGGTTAAACAAACTTTAAAAAGTGGATTTCTCACCAGAAAAAATAAAAACAATTTAACAACTAACGTTTTTTAAGTTTGAAAATTTTATTTCTTCAACTCGCGAAAAAAATTGAAAAACACGAGACGGAAAGAGAGGTTTTTATTTATTTATTGACTTCGTAGTTGCATATATAAAACAGTATTTTTTTAAAAAGATTATTCATTTCTTAGCGACTCTATTAAAATTATACAGAAGTTCTGCTAATGACACGGCACACGGCACGAAGAGGGATGTTGAAAAATTTCTTCGGTAGTTCACCAAATCCCCGTTTCGCCATAAAATCATGTGTTTTTCACTTTCGGCGGCAAAATGAACAAAATGTCAAGATAATTCTAATGGAAATATTATGGAATTGCTTACGTGATGTGGGTCGAGTAGGATAAATGAAAGTACTTGTCAGATTTCGCGGTTTTTTTCAGTGCAGTAACTCGTGTCGTGCCGAACTCTCTTGTATCATTTAACTTTTGATCTTGTAATCTTTTACATTTCAATCTCGATTTAATTTACCAACTTTAATTTGAGTACTTAGTGATAATGCATTGTGCTACGAAAAAATTATCCAACTTTTCGATTAACGATAGTAATCTGAATGAGGATAAAGAAAACATTGCCTATAATGGCCGATCCATTGAATCATATAAACCTAAGGAAATTCATGGCATGACCGAGCATCGTAAGAAATTTAATCCTGAAATGGAACCTTTATTAAAGCCAAATCCTCGTAGATTCGTCATCATGCCGATCAAATATGATGATATTTGGGCGATGTTTAAAAAAGCAGAAGCCTCATTTTGGACGGCTGAAGAAGTGGTTTTGGACAAGGTATATTCATTCATTTATTTTATTGTTTTTTTTTTTTCAAACAATTATTGCAATCAGCAATCTTTGCAGGATTTCAGAGATTGGGAAAAACTAAAGCCAGAGGAAAGAAAATTCATTTCACACGTGTTGGCATTTTTCGCTGCTTCTGACGGTATCGTGAACGAAAATCTTGTCGAACGTTTCTTTCAAGAAGTCCAGATTCCTGAAGCCAGATTTTTTTACGGATTTCAAATCACCATAGAGAATGTACATTCGGAAATGTATAGCTTATTGATAGACACTTACATTAAGGATCCTACTGAACGGTACAGAATAATTATTGTTTTAATGTTATTCACGTTTACTATGTGATTGATATTTTAACGAGTTTGTTTATCTTAGGGATTTCTTATTCAATGCTATTGAAACTATGCCTTGTGTGAAGAGGAAAGCAGACTGGGCGTTGAAATGGATAGCCGATCAAAATGCTACATTTGGGGAAAGAATTATCGCATTTGCAGCCGTCGAAGGAATTTTCTTTTCTGGAAGTTTTGCAGCGATATTTTGGCTAAAGAAGAGAGGCCTTATGCCTGGGTTGACTTTCAGCAATGAATTGATTTCAAGAGATGAAGTGAGGCTTTAAATTTCTCGAAATAGTATTAATTTTTCAAAGTTTATTTACCGTTATTTCATCTATCAGGGTTTACATACGGATTTTGCGTGTTTGATGTTTAAACATTTGGTTCAAAAACCGAGTGTTGAAGAAATCACCGAAATCATTCGTGACGCTGTTATTATTGAACAAGAATTTTTGACCGATGCTTTACCAGTATCAATGATTGGAATGAACAGCGAAATGATGAAAACTTATATTGAATTTTGTGCGGACCGATTACTGAAGGAATTAAATTGTCCGAAGGTAAAATAATGTTACTTGGATAAATAATACAGTAGTATTGTGTTCGTGATCGTAATTTATTATTGATTTTTATTCTAAATGTGTAGTTGTACAATTCCGAGAACCCGTTCGATTTTATGGAAAATATATCCCTGAATGGTAAAACCAATTTCTTCGAGAAAAGAGTAGGCGAGTACAAGAAAACTGGCGTTTTATTCGCAACAGGACAAAATGAATTCAAATTGGATGCCGATTTTTAATTTATATCATTTTTTAAGTAAGTTTTCGTTGATTGTATTGATGTGCTAGTGTTTTGTATAATTTTATGTATAGAATTAATTTAATTATTTCATGAAAAGTTTTTTACGTATTATGTTTTCTCGCATCATCTGTAATTTTACATCCACAAAGGTTATCCTCCTTCATTTTTAAGTTTTTTAATTATTTTAATCTGTTTGAAAACTGATACGATTATTTTATCATTTCCTTGTTTAATCATGCAGCCTACTTCTTAGATATTTTTTCATTTATTGATAAGAACCTTTTTTTTACATGGAATTGGAATGAGTGCTAATCTATACATGATATAATTTTTCTAAGAAAGTCATTTCTGATAGTGTCCTTATGGTTCGAAGATTGAAGTAAAAATGGAGTGTTGCGATAATATTGACCTAAGTTGAAATTTCTTATTACCTGTGTACATTTGTACTTACCGTTTCTTTTTGTGATCTCGAAACTGTTTCACATTCTTAGAGAAGATGTTGAATGCAGAAGAATTTTTCCTCCTATTTAAAGATGTAACATTATCAGACTAACTTGTTATTAATAATAATGAGCTTACATGGTTATCGTGATTTCAATTGTTGAATGGTGTAGAAAAGATACGAACAGATTTTTTTTCATATTTCTTTTCTTGTAACTGTGTTATTAAACGTTTGATAAAGAATTGTTTGTTTTTGTGTTTTTTAAACTGACTTCTTCATTTGTGAAATTGATTCTAATTTGATCAGTCACCTTTTATGCATGCAATAGCAAGAAAAATCGTAATGAAATTCTGATTTTCAATTATTATTTAAACACTGTTACTCTTGGGTGAATCAATCGAGAGTTGTACTACTTAATTGCCCTGTTAGAGTCTTGGAAATTCTCTTGTAAAAATTGATCGAATTGGGTATCACAATTTTTGAATTTTCTCCTTTTTATTTACAAAGGATGCAGTGCCATCGTTCATAATCTAATGTACACAGTACCAAAAGAAATTATCAAATTTTAAACTGAAATTAAGATTGAATCTTATATAAATAGTGTGGAACGGGCCATGAGTGAACCTGGTAAAAGAGCAAAGTAAATTCACATGTGTCAAGTACGATGTGTTGCGTATCGCGTAACTGTAGGAATTATAATTTCAACAAAGCGCAAATATCCTTTTTTTCTTACCTTCATGAAGAACCGGCATTTTTTATTTTAAAAACTAGGAATAGAATATTGATAAAACTGTTTATTGTTCATGTACTTATATATTTTGTGTAATAATAATACATAGAAAACTGAACATTGACGTAGCATATTTCCAGATTTAATTCAACCCATTAAAATGTAGAAAATACAAAAGCATTCAACTGATCAACTTCATATGCGAATTTACTTGAAGAAACACATTCTAAGACAAAAATTTCAATGGTAATTAACTTTTTACAGGAACGCGCAACTGAATTTTATCAGCTTTTTCATAGATAAACATTATTTCACCTGCATTGAGCATTCACTACCTGTAATATAAAATAGATACTAAACTATCATTGTTTTAGTAATTTCAGTTGCAGATCGTTAATCACGAACAAAGGAATGCATGCAATGATTTCTCACTTATCATTCGAACAGATGAAAATTCTACTGATTTGAATATTTATTTTGTATTTGTTACTTGACCTCATTATATTTCTAACAATGGAAATTGGTGAAGTTATTTGGAAATTTTTGTAAGAATCTATAAAGTGTGTGCAATTGTACATATTGTATCTATAATATATGTACGTGTACCTCTACCTATGTCTCTCCTCTTACTATGTTTGCGTATGCTGATAGGTAAGAGTTATATGCGCTATGCATAGCACTTTCGAAAAAGTTATAAACATAAGTCGGTAGATATTACATGTGTACTTATGCATATCTATCTGTGATATTTTTTTTGCAAATTGTAAACCTTCTAAATATTTACAAAATCCACGTTCATTAATATTCAAATCTAAAACAATGAAAATTTCGCCTAGTTATTGGCAAGTAAGCATTTCTAAATGATATTTATAACGGAAGAAGTTTTCTAATGTACGCGTATCTCTACGTATATGTATATCTGACTTACATGCCTACATAATTCAATGGAAAACATTGAGATAAATTGCGATAAATCGGTGTTTTATTGCTCGCAATTATGACTATATGAGTTGTAAATAATCAATTAATCACATACTTCTAAAAAAGCAAACATAAGTGTAACTATGTAGATACAATCTCAATAATCTCAAACCCTGACTAAGCGGATGAAATGATACATTTTCTGTGGTATATATAAATCTGCAACAAGTGAATATTATTGGGAAAAAAATCAATTCAGTTACAAATATCTTTTTGGTATCCATCCCGATTGATTTAAAATGTGCAAATGCAACCTGTAGATAAGGGATCGTGCATGTAATATTTTCATTATTTTCTGCACTACATTAATTACTTTCTAAAGTTTTTGTTTCATTTTAGCTTTTGAATATGTTGGAGATGGAAATCATGTGTGTATATTCGAACGAATCGAAAACAAAAACTTAAAATAATTTATTTGCGCTGAATAAATAATTATAACGTATGTATTTTTGAAAAATTTCAAACAAATTTCATGAGATTATGATTATTAATTACTAATTACAAATATATAACTATGCAACAAAAGTTTCTACTTTTACGTTTCAACTAAAGATGGAAGTGTTTAGATACCTTGATGCACCATTTATTGGAGACAAAAGAAATAGACCAATTAAATTTCAATAGTTGAAAGTTAATGGGAGGAGAAAGAAAAACTTGACACTTCTTTTCCCAATTTGCAATCCGTGTCTACGCCTAAATCCAATGGTACTCGCTTCTGTATTTTTATAAAGAAAATTTCAACTTCATTGATTTTCTTTAGTGAAATACCATGAAAATGCACAATTATTTGTCACAATGGATATGTAAGAGGTAATCAAGTAACCATCACTCTCATATTCCTATGTTGCACCATGCGCATCCCGATCTGCAAAATTACCATTTTGAAACAGTATTATTTTTGTCTCAGATAGGGGAAAATCTGAGAATTCATTATTGTTTGGAAACCGTATTTTTTGTTTTGAAACGGTTTGAAAACTGCTTGAAAACAGTTTCAGAATTGTTTCAATGTATTTAAAATGTATTGAAACAGTTACAAAACTGTATTGAAGCAGTTGTACAGTTTCAAAACTCTAAACACATTTTGAATGTTTGAAACAGTTTTGAAGATGTTTTGAAGCAGTAGTGAAACCTCAGGTTTTCTCCTAGTTTTGAAACAATTTCAACTTTGCAATTCGTTATACAGTATACATATTTTCCATTTCTATTTTCTTGGTACATGTCAATATTGCTCTTCATGAGTAAGTAAAGTTATTTAGAATTCGTTTTGATTAAATGATGATTTATTTGTATCGTGGAATGGATCATAACGAGTACGGCACGTGCACCTGTTGCTTAGATACTTAGCTGCGACAAATTGTAGATATTTTTTTTTATTTCTTACATTTTATACAATTCACAAATTCGAAGCTGAGCGTTTTTCAGAATCCATTGCTTTTATTCTGAAGCTAAAGAATACTATACATAATAACCGCAAGTTTACAAGTACAAACCAGTAGGTATGACTAATCAACGCACATCGTATCGTGCCCAGTGAAAAAGTAGGGGTAAACAGCTTGCATTCGAGTTTAACGGAACGGAATACGCGCGAACGAAGTCAAGAACAAGAACCAGATCCCAGAATGGTTCTAACACCTGATCGTACCGAGTTCATCACTTTTTAGTGTTATCCGGGTTTTGTGTTCGCCGGTGTTTTAAAATAAGTTGATGAATATTTTGGTTTTATTCGTAATTGTGTCTGAAATTATTTTTGCGTGTTGTGCATAGATATTTTCGTTCGCGAGTGACATATCATTGTTTGTTTGATGTTGAATCTGTGCTTATACCATACATTTGTGATCGCACTGTTTATTGTTGGATTCGGCATTGGATTTTACGCGTACTTGTACTTCTTTTACGGATCATAGACTTCTAAAAGGTGAGTTTTGATAATTGATTTCTAATATATATTCTATAGTTTTTGAAATTCGTCATAAAACAACCTCTTGGAGGTTGCATTTTAATTTACAGTTTGTCTGTAATCTTTCAATGGAGAACTATGTACAGTATGGTTGATGGTTTTGTTTTCATACTTATTTTTTAGTACCACGATGTTCATTACACTGTATTTCATTTTCCTTTAATTGGTTCGTATTATGCGATGACAATTTGCCAATTGTTACTGCAATATTCACAATTCTGCGTTTACATCCCACACTTATGTATGTATCTAATCAAAGCTATCAATGATGCTCGATGTTGTGCTGAGTCCATTTTGTTTCATTGATCTGAAATTTTGAATAGTTCTTGTAATAAAGATTTGATGGATCGCAGTAACTTCTTCAAGTCCTTGGTTGCTGAATGATTCAAGTTACCAGTAACTTTTGAAAGAAGAGAGTGGAAAAAAGATTTATGTTTGAAAATGATTTTAATTTAAAAAAACTTCTAACTTACTCAAAGCATTTTTATTATTCCATTCCTAGTCTGACGCAGAGATATATCGAATATGAATTCTTGCATCAAAACAAGCATACTTATTATTCGTTGCTCGTCTTCTTCAATGGAATTTCATATCTCTCTTATCGTTATCAATACGAAGTATTTTTAGGTAAAATCAAATAAAGTGCGTATATTTACCTATACCTAAGTATACATAGATTGATCAGGTGTAGCTGATTCAAATAATAACCCGAAATGCTGAATGGTAAACATTGTAGGTACTTTGAAAAAAGTATCACTACTATGTACCATCAAATGCATACTGCTGAATATATTTATACTAAATGCTAAGTTATTATTGTGTTTACAGTCATCATTAGCTTATCGTTATTTACTTTTTTTATTTTTCGAAGAATGTCACTTAGACCCACTCAAACGTTCGAATTCCTTTGCTCTTTCATTTGACAGCTGAAATCTACCTTCTTCAAAAGAACAGTTTTTGAATTTGATTATCTGAGAAATTGTTCAACAATTGAATTTTCCTAGATTGAATGCTTGTGGTTTTTACTGTAGGCGATAACATATGAAAAGGAGTCGATACTTGAATAATTATTTGGTTTTAATGTCAAACATATTTTTTCAGAATAAAATTGGATACGAAAATAAAAAAAAATAAAAAAAAAGTAATATTTAGAAAGTACCAGAGCACATATTGTGTATCTAATAGAGCACTTCAGAAAGATGAATTTGTTGACTTTGATTTTACGATGTGAAATAAAAAGATGGATATTTTTGTTTCTGATACTACATCTAAATTTATATAAATATAGAATAGTATAATCAACATAGATGAATAATCTGTTAGTTTCAACATTTAACATTTCAAATCTTGAAAATGTGGCAGCATTTTTATTTCATTTCGTTCACTTTTAATATTAACATTAGGTACCTATCGAAATTCCTCGCATAAATCACTAAAATTTTCCCTTCATTTATTAGGTAGTTACTTGAATACTTAGTTTTGCAGAGAAGAAGATGATAAACATTATTTATTCTTTATTACGCTATCTGGGGTTTATGAGTATTTTATGGTGTTGATTTCTGAAACTTGTTGATAGAAGTTTTGAAGGTGATAAGTTCGGTGCGAAAGTGTTTTAATGTTGTTATAAATTAATTTTTTTTTATTCTCAGCGACAATGAACTTAATATTGTAATCATACTGAATATGAAAGTTACTACCACAAGCAATTGCATCGAATGGCTATCCATCGCGATTTGGAATAAATATTCGATGCGATGTGAAAGCAATTTGGATTCGTAGAATTGGATAATAGTTATACCCAACGCATAATCTCGTTCTGAATATTAAGTAATAAATGAGTTGAATTTTCATATAATTTGGATTACATACTGATGGTCGACTTCAGGAAAATAGATTCAATGCCGATGCGGTAATCTAATTTCATCGGAAAATTGGATGTCTATTGTCTAGCCTCTACATTAAAATGTCAAGTGCAAAAGATCATGATGAAATTTTTTTATATTATATCTGCCAATAGTGGAATATAAAATAGTGATTTGATCAGGTTACTTAAGTAGCTAGAAAAAGCTCAAAGAATTCGCTAGAAATTATTTTCTCCTCTTCTTCTCAATATTGCTTATTAGAAACGCAGGCTACTTATTCCTCATTTGTTCCATTATATGATTATTTTGATAATCCGACCAGCTTTCTTTGGTCAATTTCCTTTTTACCGTTGAAAAAACTCTGTGTAAGTATGATTAAAAGGATACTCAATAATCCATGTGTAATATGCATAAAATTATTTCATTTTACTATCATCAGACGTTCTGCTTATTAACGCCGATACAGACATAAAAAAAAAAACCGTTTATTTAAATTCATTGTACATTTACATCAAGATGAAGATGAGGTGTGCCCATTGCACATCAACTTCGTCATATTGCTGACGGACCATTTAATTTTTATAATTAGTAAAGCAATAATGATATTCGATGGAAGATCTTTTTAGGTTTTTGTTTTTGAACTTTTCGATAGTTTTAACGAATAATTAAGCTGAAATAAGTTAACGCGCTGAGTTCTTCAAAAATTATACTCGTAATACAAAATTTTTTTTTGTAAAAGTTTGGTATCAAGTTCATTTAATTAAATAGCTTATATTCGAGTCATAAATAAGCATATATCGTGAACTATCTTCACATTTGCCTAAATATATTCTGACGACGAATATTATATAGATGAATGAAGAGCGTATAAACGATAATGTACATAGTATCCAGTTGAATCTTCATATTTTAGGAGACAAATTAAAACGAACAAAACCAACTGAAAATTATACATTGTAAATTGAACAATTTAATAGGTTATTTGGCCAAGGTTATAATAAAAAGAAAAATAAGTACCTAGACTTGTGTACATGGTATTTAAAAGAAGTACACAATATACGGATAAGTACGATAGACATCTTCATCGCACCTCCCAGTATACATTTTCCGGCGGATAGATTGGTGAATGCGAAAAAAAGAATGAGAATTTAGAGATAAATCATCAGTAACATTTTGAAAAGGAACAATCGCGGATATACATTCATTCGTTCGCGAAAACCAAAGATGCCTATCCGCGAATCAGATTTTTTGAATGTTCCAGAACAGCTCGCCAAAAAACATACGTTAATTCGTGGCTTCAAAAACAATTATACCCGTTTCGATTCGTACAAGATGATGCGCGATGGGCGAAACTACGATGACCTGAAATTAAACTATACTTACTTATACTCTTACAGTCGCGATATTAGTTTGATTTCAGCGATCAGTTCAATCTGTACTTAAAAAATTCACTTTACCATTACCTATATTTATGACGCATACCTGCGCATTGTTTGCATTATTTTTTTTTTTTTGCCCTGTAGCCGGTTGTTGTCTCGTAATATTCCACTTTGATGATTTCTACTCGTTGCGATGCTACGCACATGTCGCATATTGTCTATTTGATCCGATCCTCATCGCGTTCGCTGTCGGTACTTTCTCTAAGATGGGCATAGAGCTACTGTAATTACTTATGTGCGTATCTTGTTTTATTTGTTGGCTGTATATATTGGCACACCTTTCTCTGTGTTTATTGTAAATGACACTTTTTTTTCCCATTCGTAAACGATTATTGTCTTCGATACAGATTATTGAAGTGCTTGTTTTATACCTATACAGATGAAGAAAGTATATTGGCAGTGGTTCAAGGTTATTAGAGATGGTAATATTTAATTAATATCAATGCCAGTAAAGGTTACCTACTCTTGGTGGAGTACTGTATATGCTTATTGCCTATTTGTATCTATGCAATGTTCAATGACGGAATTTTGACGCGAATTTTTTAAACAAGTGATAGCATTTGAATAGAAGAAAATTATACAGTGATCGAGGAGCGATTGAAACTATTCAAGGGGCATCTAAAATATACTTCAGCGTTCGTATCTTCAATTTTTAGCCTGATTTTTTTTGTCATATTGTAAATGAAAACCAGGCTATTACGGTCTATTGAGCTACGGCGGATGAGAGGGGAAGGGGAATATCTACAAAATGTGTTTTAGGATCCTGAAAGACCATTACGACCATTTTTGGTTATGTCAGATTATGCATTTTTTCCCCAGAACTAAAAAATTATATGCTCAGCTCGATACCGACCAAAATTGATTACTTTTGCAGAATAAGCTTCGATTTGTGATCTATTTGGTATTCTGGAGTGGGGATGAACTCGAGTCAAAATTCAGTTGTGCCCAAATTTGGATGAGGAGGTGCTGAGGGGCTAAAATAGCGCAGATTGTTCCTTTTCAAGCCAATCGATAGACGATCCAAAGTTGCTTAACATATCCAAGAATCAGCCTCCTAGGTCAATTAGGAGGGGAGATATGAGGGGTTTCCCCCTTTTTGACCTTGAAAAAAGACTGCTCGTGCTCTATCTCCCCTCCAAATTAAGCTAGAAAGTTGACATGTGGTATTTAGACTTAGTAGGAACCGTAGGTGTGTTTTTTTTGGGGTTTAGATTTTTCAGACCAATTGGGCCCCTTTTACAGCTCATAAATGTGGTTGATATGTAGATTTAGTATAGGTCTTAAATGTGACTTTTGGGGACCTCCACTTTTCAGCCTCATGCACTGGGATGCGGTGAAGGTGTATTCTTGACCAACAACTCGTCCTTAAAAATTTTTGGCGGACCTTTTAAAACTTATACTTAATACAGTTGAAAGAAAGAAATGAAAGAAAAAAGCAGAAAGTAGTATTCATTTTTTGAGCTATGGATGTGAATATCGATCCAGTGGCGTAAAGGGTGAGGGCAAACATGAAACATTACAATTAAAGATCAACCGATTTTTTGCATTTAGAGCTCAAAAATACTCTCAAATCGCAACTTTCCAACCTCTAACTTTCAAAATTTTCCAGAATTTTTGCACTCGCGTTGCTCCAGGTATATATTTTCCTTCTCAAGAAAAATTTTTAGCACCCCCCCCCCACCCTCCCTACATCAAAAAGCGGAATATGATTATACGATTGATATTGGGGGAGGGGGGCTCAGTTGAAATGTTTTGAAGGAATGCTCGTCGTTGATGTAGGGGAATCACCACACCCCTGCTCATGCATCCCTCCAAAGCCCCGAAAGTATAATTTTTGGTCGGTTTTACTGACTTTTTGAGTTCGTTCCTCGCATAACTCCTGTTCAAATTAAGCTAGGAAATTGAAATTTGGTATGTACATTTAGTATAGGTCCTAGATGTGCCTTTTGGTGGTGTCAAATTTTTAGCCCCATAGCCCCCCATTCCCCGGGCCATACCAATATCCCTGAGTATAATATTTTATGAAAATCAGACTGAAAAAAAATTTCAAACAGATACTTCTTTTTACATTCACTTTGATCGCAGCTATTTCAACCAAATTTTCATTGAAGAAAAATTTGTATGTATTTTTAAAGTTTTAATATGATTGAAAGAATACCCCAAAAGATGCAATTTTATTACGAAGAAATTCTTAGAATTTGAAAAACAAGGAGAAAAATGGCCCATTATTGGAACATACTCAAGGACGCGGTTAAAACTAATTTTTATTTGGCATCGGATACTAGTTAAGCGTATTATTTTCTCTGCATTGATATCATAAAAACTGGTAGAATTTTAATACTAATTCGTTAGTCAGAATGATCGGAGTAATTCTTCGAGTTGAATATGCTACAAGTTGCAGTCTTGAGATGGAATTATCGTGTTCAAATGTTGACAAACTTGTTCTTCTCATAAGCTTAATATGTAATTTTTTCCCCTCGCTTACAATGTTTCAAAATTGCAACCATTCGTGGCCTTCGCTTCAACAAATGAATGTGTCACGAAGATGTAGGGTGAGAGGTATGGATCGAGTACAGTGTAAAACATCGTATCTATTTTACCTTCCATTAAATCGACGACTTTTAAAATAGTCGAGTCGACTTTCGTTACTCGATTTTGTCTACATTTGACTAGAAAGAAAAACGTTTTTCGTTGTTAAACACGTGTTTACGTATAGAAAATGGTTCACACTTCGTACCTTTCTTTTAATATGCCCATACCTCGTGTAGGTATATGTAGACGTACCTACCTATACGTAATCGTTCAGGGAAATGGAAGTGTTTTCACAAGAGAGTCAAAGTGACCATTGTTTTTATTAATAATAATAAAAAAAAAAAAAAAAAAAAAAACTACTTAAAAAAAAAA
>FIZR01031816.1:0-53531 GCA_900060175.1 Ferrisia virgata | reverse complement strand
ATTATCACCCGACTTCGAATAGGACACACCAAACTCACACATAACTACCTGTTCTCAAAAACTCTCAAACCAAACTGCCAGTTCTGCAATTCAGAAGAAATTACTGTTAAACACCTCCTGTTTCACTGCACTAACCTCAAAACAATACGATCAAAACAAAATATACCAGAAAACTTTGAAACCATTCCTGATGATCCATCTCAAATCTCCAAAATCCTCTGGGCGTAATAGTCTTAGAAATTACACACGCCCAGTATAAAAAATAAAAAAAAATAATAAATAAAAAATGAAAACTGAAATACCTCGAGTTCATACCGCGCTTAGGGGTTAATTTTTTCACCACGTACTACCCTCGATATGGGCCACCTTGGGGTGGGGTAGTCGCCCGGATCCGCGTGTAACACCTCGGAGGTGTATTTTTAGCCATCTAAAACGCAACTAAAAAAATAAAAAAAGTGATGGTCAAAAATACACCGCCGAGGTGTTACACACCAAACGACCAGCCTACCCCTTGGGTGCCCCATATCGAAGGAGGTAGGTGCTGAAAAAATTAGCCCCCAAGAGCTGTTTGAACTCGAGTTATTTCACTTTTTCATTTTTTTTGCAATGTTATTCGTCAATTTTTTGATATTCCATCTCTCATAACTCACCCCAAATATATCTTAGGAGCTGAAATTTTGGTTTTGGGAGTAATTTTCAATGTTCTACACGGCTGTAAAAAAATTTTTTCATTTGGCGTGTAACACTTGAGGTACTTCCCTTGTAAGGGACACCATAATACCTACCCAAAATCTGTATTGGTAGGTTTTCGCAATTACATCCCCTGCCCCATCACCATTATAAATTAAAAAAAAAAATGATCAGCATTTGTACGTTTCACATTTTTTTTTTTTAACTAGGAAGTAATTTTTTTTTATAATTCTTCTTGCAATTGGTATAGGAATTTCCCCAACCACCAACTACATATATGTACATATTACATACACATTACATAGACACACTCAGGGCGGTACATATTACAGGAGTAAAAAATAAATAGGACTTCGTAATTTACATTTTTTTTTCTGAATAGTGGATATACGAGTAAATCAGAAACTGACTCCACAAACTTGCTTTCCCCTCCCATCGCAAACAATTTATAAATTCTTACATCAATGTAAACTTGTTTATACCTATTACCTACATAGATATTTTGGATGGCGACCGTACTAACTAAACTTGTTGGGCATTTGCTTTTACTGCTGCCAAGTAAAGTCAAGAGTCTTCTTTTATTTTTCGAAGAATCACCTTATTCGCAATAGTGGGTAAAAAAAAAAACATCAAAATGAGCAAGATCTTAACTGGACCTCCATTGCCAGTTAATTTTTGGAGCAATTTGAATCAAACTATCGGCAACTATATTCTGGAATATATTCGACGTGAAGAAGATAGAATTTACATGGTAAGTGTTTGCTATCACTTCGCGTCTTATGTGTTAAATTATTCGTTAATTTAATATAACTATGTACGAATAAAGAAAACGAATATGGACATCTATTTGGTAGAGAAAAGTGACTTTGAAAAACCCTCTAAAAAGAAATAATATTGCAGTGCCCTCGTATCATTCTTAAATAAGTAGTATACTTAACTAAAATTTAAGTGTACCGATGTGTTCAAAAGCAGTTATTACGCTAGGAAATGAAAAAATGTTTAAAAGTGGCTGAAAAGTACCAAAAAATCGGCATAAATAAATTATGAAAAGAATTGTTGAAAATGATCGAAAATTGGGTAAAAATTTAATAAAAGTGAGTAAAAATGCAAAAATTAAACAAAAGCTACAAAAAAAACAGAAAAATTACATTAAATTGATCTAATTTATCGAAAAAATCGGGGAAAATCATCGAAAACCAGGTAAAAATTTGATACAAATGAGGACAAAAGTGAAAAAAATTGATCACAAATCACGAAAAAATGTTGAAAATTGGGTGAAAATTTAACAAAAACGGAGAAAAGGTGTAAAAAATGAATGCAAGTTGACCTAAATCTTGGAAAAAATCGTTAAAAATCATCGAAAAGTCAGTGCAAAGTGCAAAAATTGAAGAAATATTAAACAAAAATAACGAAAAAATATTTGAAAATATAAGAAAATCGGGTAAAAATTTCATAAGAATTGGGTAAAATACGTAAAAAAATCTAAACAAAAATTCCGATAGATTCTTGAAAAATTGTGAAAATTTACTTCAATTATGAAAAAAAAAATTGCTGAAAGTACTCAAAAATCAGGTAAAAATTTGATAAAAATGGAAAAAAAGTGTGGAAAATCGATCAAAAACTCGAAAAAATGTTGATAATGGATGAAAATTGGCCTAAATTGCGACATAAATAACTGGAAATCATCGGAAATTGAGTAAAAATTTAATAAAAACAGGAAAAAGTGCCAAAATTAAACAAGAATTACGAAAAAATATAGAAGAATGATCTCTAAATCATGAGAAAAATTGTTGAAAATTCAACGAAAATCAGGCAAAAATTTGATACAAATGGTGAAAAAAGTAGCAAATAATCATTCAAAAATCACGAAAAAATTTTGAAAATTGAGTAAAAACTAACCTAAAATATAAATAAAATTGTTCAAAATCGCAGATAAGTAGGTAAAAATATGATAAAAATAGAAAAAAAGGGTGAAAATTGACGAAAATCATGAAAATGTGTTGAAAAACAGTAGAAAATTGATCTACATTCGTTGAAAATCGTTAAAAATTTGGGTAAAAATTTAATAAAAGTGAGTAAAAATGCAAAAATTAAACAAAAACTACAAAAAAATTCAGAAAAATTAGAGAAAATTGACCTAATTTATCGAAAAAATTGGGGAAAATCATCGAAAAGCAGGTAAACATTTGATAAAAATGAAGACAAGAGTACAAAAAATTGATCAAAAATCACGAAAAAATGTTGGAAATTTGGAGAAAATTTAATAAAAATGGAAAAGTGTAAAAAAATTATTCAAAAATTACGAAAAAATTATGAAAAATGAATGGAAGTTGACCTAAATCTTGTAAAAAATCGTTGAAAATCATCAAAAACTTTGTAAAAAGTGCAAAAATGAAGCAAAAATTACGAAAAAATATTTGAAAATCCCCGAAAATTAGGTAAAAGTTTGATAAGAATTGGGTAAAACATGATAAAAATCTGAATAAAAAAAATCACGAAAAAATGTTAAAAAATTGGTGAAAATTGATTTAAATCGAGTAAAAAAAATCGTTGAAAATATTCAAAAATCAGGTAAAAATTCGATAAAAATGATGTAAAAGTGTGAAAAATGGTCTGAAATATGAAAAAAAATTCTAAAATCATTGAAAATTCGATTAAAAAAATGTTGAAAATCGGGTACGAATTTAACAAAAATGGTGACGAAGTGTACAAAATTAGATCACAAATGACGAAAAAATCGTTGAAAATCATCGAAAATTCGGTAAAAATTAGATAAAAATAAGTAAAAAATGCAAAAATTAAACAAAAAGTACGAAAAAAATAACCTAAATTATGAGAAAAATCGTTGAAAATACGCAAAAATCGGGTAAAAATTTGATAAAAATGGGTCAAGTGTGAAAAATCATTCAAAAATCACAAAAAAAAAATGTTGAAAATCTGTTGAAAAATAACCTAAAATATGAAAAAAATAATTTAAAAATCTTTTAAAAGTTGAAAAAAATGGGTTTAAAGTGTAAAAAATTGGTCTACATTCGTTAAAAATTGCTAAAAATTTCGGTAAAAAAGTAATAAAAATGGTGAATAATGGTGGCAAAAAATCGATCAAAAACCTCGAAAAAACACTGAAAATCGGGTAAAAATTTTCAATCGAAAAATACGCAAAAAATGTTGAAAAACTGGGCAAATTGATCTTAATTACGAAGAAAAAATCGTCCAAAATTGGTAAATAATTTCACAAAAAATGGGAGAAAAATGCCCAAAATTAATCACAAAGTCATGAAAAAATGTAAAAAAATGGGTGCAAATTGAGCCAAATCATAGAAAATATCGTTGCGAAAATGAACGAAAATCAGATGAAAATTTAATGAAAATGATGAAAAAAAGTTCAAAAAGTCGATCAAAAATCACGAAAAAAATGTTTAAAAACACGTAAAAATTACTCTAAATCATAATAACAATTGTTGAAAACACTTCAGAATCACGTAAAAATTTGATATAAATGCTGAAAATGTTCAAAAAATGCATCGAAAATCACGAAAAAAAAATTGAAAATTGGGCAAAAATGGTAAAAATTCAAAAAAAAAAAGTGTAAAAAGTTAGTAAAAATTGATCACAAATTTAGAAAAAATGTTGAAAAATGAATGAAAATTGGATTAAACTGTGAAAACAATGGTTGAAAAACATCGAAAATTTTTTTACCTGTTTTACCAGCATAAGTTTGAGTGTACTCCAATCTTGTAAAGGTTTACGTTTACTTTCACCCATAATACTATATTTTTACTGCAGATAAACGGCGAAACAAACGAACACCTCACACTACACGAGTTATCGAAACGAAGTCAAAACTTTGCAGCACATTTACAACGCTTGGGATGTCGTTCTTCGCAAACCCACGTGGCTATATTTTCGGAAAACCATATAAATTACATGATTGCGCAACTTGGTATTTGGCTAAGCGGGTCAGCAGGAGCTGCTCTGAATCATTTAAACACTTATGGTGGGCGTATGTGAAAACTAATCCGATGAAAATTTCATACACATAATAATAACGTATTGAATTTTCCGCAGATGAAATGCAGCACGCTGTAAACATCGTTAAACCCACTGTACTAATTTGTTCCCTCTATACGTATTCAATCGCTAAAGAGATCCAAGAAAAAAACCAATATATCAAACATTTAATCTTACTGGAAGATCCTGATACGTTCTTATCGAATGTTTTATTGTTTTCCAAGCTTACAAGTAGATCGGCATTTGAGCTAATCCAACCGCCGAATAATGCCAATAGCACGGCGCAGATTTTATTTTCCAGCGGAACCACGGGTTTATCAAAAGGCGTTGTATTGACACACAAGAATATTTTATACATACTTAGTATGTTCAAGTACGAGCGAGAATTACGTTGTTTCATTTTGATAACACAAATGCATATTATAAAAATGTTCGGCTGAAAAATATTTATGTTTTTTTCTCTGCTGCAGAATATTTGATCTTCATCAGCTGGAAGGAAAATATATGATACAAACAGTACCTATGTTTCACGCATTCGGAATGTTCACCAATTTATTTGCTCTGATGCTTGACAAGACGCAAATATTTTTGAAACGATTTCACGAAGAATTATATTTATCGTTGATTGAAAAATATAAAGTAGGTAATGATTACTTCATTACACGTGTACTTTTCTATAGTCTGCAATTTGATTTTTTTTTTTTTTGTTTTACAGATACAAAACTTATTCGTCGTCCCTTCGCTGATTATATTCCTTTTAAAAAGCGATCTAGTACAAAAATACAATATAACTTCGGTTAATCACATTATATGCGCAGCAGCTACCCTAAAAATTAGCACAGAAAAAGCGATAAAAGAGAAGTTGAATCTAAACCGATTCCAGCAAGCTTATGGTATGACTGAAAGCAGTTTGACATTAATTCTTAAACGTATAGAAAACGATAAACCGGGAAGTTGCGGTACCTTGGTACCCGGAGTACAAGCAAAGGTACATAAATATGCGAATACATATTACGAAATCAACGTATCTACGGAAACCGTTTGAATTTTTATTCAAATTTCATTCTTAAGGTGGTAGATACGGAAACGGGGATGCTATTAGGATGTGGCCAAATGGGAGAATTATGTTTTAAAACACCAGGAATGATGAGCGGATACCTCAATAATCCCGAAGCGACTACTGGTGCCATTCGAGATGGTTGGCTTTTTACCGGAGATTTAGGTTATTACGATGAAGATGGCGATTTCTTCGTAGTCGACAGACTAAAAGATTTGATTAAATATAAGTCGCATCAGGTGATTTTTTGCAACAAAATCTACTACATCATACATGATTGAACATTGATTGAGCTTGTTTGGCTGAAACGATAGTTCTTTACGATTACTTGAATCGTAGAGTGTTGTAGCATGATACCTATTTGCGTGTGACGTTATTGGAAATTTTTTTTCAAACATAAAAGTATTTTACTAACAGGTACCTCCCGCTGAAATAGAAGCATTACTTTTAAAGCACAATGATGTTCAAGATGCAGGAGTAATAGGAGTACCTGATGACGTAGCAGGGGAGTTACCAAGAGCATTTGTAGTTAAAAAAATAGAATCGAACGTATCCGAACAAGAGTTACAACAATATGTTGCTAGTAAGAGGAATAATATCTACCTCTTTCTCATTTTTTCTCATTGTTTGAACAATAAATTTTTCAAATTTACATTTAATTTTAGGTAAATTATCGCCTTATAAATGGCTCAGAGGAGGAGTCACGTTCATCGATGAAATTCCAAAAAATCCAAGCGGTAAAATATTGCGACGAAAACTAAGAGAATTAATGGCGAACAAGATCGCGTGTAAATATTAATTGTATCATTGCAAATGAACACATATTATATTTTCAATACCTTTCTCATTATCATATTTTATTCTATTTCAATTGTAGTATGTACTTAATCAAGGGACGACTATCGATTTAAACAACGAACAAATTATAATTAACGAATACGATTTTCCGACGCATGAAAGTTGGTTCAATTTTTAATGTTAAAAAACTTCTAAAAAAGGTCGAAAAAAATAAAACCTCCTTATCTTTGTCGTTAATTGAGGTAAAAGGCTAATTTTCGAATTTATGAAACTATACACTTTGATCTTTTATTAACAATTTTTGCAGCTCTGCACACCCTCTTCAAATCTTGGACATGGCTGCAGTCTCTACAATTCAAATTGAGCTCTCGTCATTACAATTAAAAATGTGAAAAACTAATCTGATTGCTGTAAATCTAACATCAAGCAGATTTATAATAATCTGATTGGTTTATTACATCCATACTGGGTCAATTTAAATTATATAAATTACACATTTGGCTGAAGTCAAGGTCATCCCCAAGAATCATCATAATACATATAGAGTGTTTCGCTTCAATACTACTTGATCCATATTATAAAAAGAGCAACTCAATTTACACGCGTGCATAATGTTTCGCCTATCCTAATCATTGCAGGGACAAAGATCCAAGAACTTGAATCTTTTCTCCTGCAAAAATCTGAGGTTATTTTAAAAAATTTTCAAATTTTCATGCAAAGGTATCAGGGTTGGGCAGGATTTAAATCCATTTACATAACGGGTTTTGGATTTCGAATTTATCCAAAATTTTTGAAATGAAAGAACATACCGAAAAAGAAATAAATTTCACGAGTAGTCTTCGCAACGTTGCTCTACTTCACCTTCATCGCTACTTCGTTTCGTTGTCAAAGATACGTAGCCAAGGAGGAGGGTTTGAGGGTCCAAAAAGGTTGAAAAACTCAAAAATTTTTCACACTTATGCTAATTTTTTTTCTTAAAACTCCTAAAAATGCACTTTTTAATCGTTAAAAAGTCTATTTTTTCAAAATTTTGCCTTCGCTTCGTTCGAGTATACCATTTAATTCATTTTTATATAATCATACGTACCTAATTTCAAGTTCCTAGTCGAATTTGGAGAGGAGTTATGCGAGGAACAAACTCAAAACCGACAAAAAACACACATATTTGTGGCTGTAAAGGGGTGTAATGGGGATGAAAAATCAAGACCTCCAAAAGGCACATCCAGGACTCCTCATGAATGTATATAGCAAATTTCAACTTTCTAGCCCATTTTGGTGAGAAGATTGGGGAGGAACAGCCCTTTTTCAAGGTCAAAAAGAAAAAAAAAACCTCATCTCCCCCCTCCTAATTGACCCAGGAGATAGATTTTTGAATATATTATACAAATTTGGATTCTCTATCGATTGACTCAAAAACAAAAAATGTTTGAAATTTTGTAATCCTCACTACCCTCTTTCGGAAATTTGCACATTAGTGAATTTGGATGCAATTAATCTTACTGTATGAATTCGAGTAATTTTAGCGGGTATCCAGCAAAGAAAATGATTTTTAGTTTTTGAGGAGAAAATAGACAAACGAAATAAATATGTGACACAGCCAAAAATGGTCTCAATGGCTTTCTAACCCAAACCAGAATAGAGAAAACTGTGCTGTACACATAAATAGATATACAATGTACAAGCTCATGACAAGTTTATTTCTTATCTACAATTTTTGTAATCAGACACCTCTGATTATATGTTTACAAGTGCAATTACGTTTTCATTACATTTGCAACATAATTAGATAGGTACTGTACTTTTATATTTTGATAAAACATACTACAAAAATTGATAAAGTTAATTTAATTCCACGCACACAGTACACGGTAAATATATTAAGTTACTTCTTACGGAAAAATTTATGAAAACCAAGAGTTTATATGTTTTTTTTTAAATTTGCCAAGATGAGAATCCAGATTTATCTCAAATCAATATTT
Organism: Ferrisia virgata; assembly: GCA_900060175.1. Taxonomy (NCBI): domain Eukaryota; kingdom Metazoa; phylum Arthropoda; class Insecta; order Hemiptera; family Pseudococcidae; genus Ferrisia; species Ferrisia virgata. The sequence continues at coordinate 44,996 of FIZR01031816.1, read as the reverse complement.
TTGCAGATTACTGTGCGGAAAATGTAGCTTACAAAGATGACGCATCCAAGACATACAAGTATACTTAATCTGTATACCAAATTTCAAATCCCTGGATCAGGTTAAAGGGTAAATAAAAAAAAACAAAAAGCAATAAAAAAACCTACATTTTCGAGGCTATGAGGGGAAATGATGCTGAAAAGTCAAAAAACCCAAAAGGAACATCAGAAGTCCCTACAAACAGGACATACCTAATTTCAACTTCCTAGCCCAATTAGGAGGAGAGTTATGCGAGGAACAAACTCAAAAAATAAGAACAAACCACATTTTTGGGGCTGAGAGGGGGTGCAATGGGGCTGAAAATTCGAGACCCAAAAAAGGCACATCTAGTCTCTATTAAATGTACATACTTGAATTCCATGTTCTTAGCTTAATTTGGAGGAGAGTTACGCGAGGAACAAACTCAAAAAATGAAAAAACCTGACCAAAAACCCATATTTCCAGGGCTGTGAGGGGGTCGTAATGGAGCTGAAAAGTCGGCACTCAAAAAAGACACATCTAAAGCCTTTACTGAATGTGTATACCAAATTTCAACTTCCTAGCTCTTTTTGGTGGGGCGATATGGAAAGAACAGCCCTTTTTCGAAGGTCAAAAAAGACGAAAAACCTTTATATTTCTCCACCTAATGGACCTAGGGGGTTGATTTTTGGATACGTTATACAACTTTGGATTCTCTATTAATTGACTTCAAAAGGAACAATTTTTGTATTTTTGGCCCTCCAGCACCCCCTCCCCCAAAATAGGGCCAAACTAAATTTTGATTCGAAGTCATCCCCACTCGTATGTCAAACTGAGCCGACTGACCGAATTGAAATGATTTTGGTCGATATTCAGCAGAGTAAATAATTTTAATGTTCCGGAGGAAAAAAATTAAAAAATTAAATAAAAATAAATATTTGACATGGCCAAAAATTGTTTTGATGGTCTTCTAGGACTCCAAAAAAGATTTTGTTGGTATTCTCCCCTCATTCGCCGTTGGTCGATCGACTATAATAGCCTGGTTTCATTGACAATAAGACATATAAAATCTGGCTATAAACGAGGCAGCGAACGTTTCATTTCCAGATCAATTTATTTCAAAAACGAATTGCAACCAATTTTGTGAAAAACTGCAAACGATTCTAGGTATTTTTATACATGCGCATCTCCTACGTAGTAATATCTTATCAAATAGGATAGACGGGCAGTAGGTGGGTAGGTGTACGTAGCCTAGGTATGTGTTAGTTTTGTAACCAGTTTCGTTACTTTTATTTTTTATTCGTTGTAAATGATCACGCTACAGATGAGCTGCGCGGTCCAAACTTAATAATGTGATATTATAGGTAGTGTAAATATGTGAATAAATTTATCGTTGTTCGCAAATAATGTTTTTTCAAAATTGAAAAAGAAAAATAGTATAAAACATTTGATAAGTATTTCCATGCATTTAACCAATATCTGTCAAATAATATTCTATTTGGGATTTGTATGAATTAATTTTAAAATGGTAAAGAATAAGTCAGAAAATGAGAAATCATCATTGATTGAAGATCCTAAAACCAATCGTAATGTAAGTACATTTTCTTATTTTGCATTTTATCGCTTCTACACCTCTCGTGAACGTAACTTAGCACCCACAATTACGTCAAATTCATAAGGATGCTGAGGCGAGATACTATGAATTAATTAATTACACCTTGATAATGGGCCAATATTCAATTAAAACACCAATCTATATGCTACTGAATGTCTATGTAGTGAAATTATATTCTCACCTAAATTAACTCATAAAATTTAAATCCTAATTAATAAATTTCGTCAATTTGTTCGATTTCTACTCCTAATAGAGGATAGGTGTGTACTTATGTGAAGTACGCGAATTCTTATAATTTCATCGATAATTTTTTATCTTATTTTTAAAGAATGGGACGACACTTGACGGAAAAGGAAAAATCGAATCAAAAACCAGCGACGTATCGATTACATGGAAAAATCTGAAGATTACAGCTGTTATCAAACAACGACATGTGCTTCGAAATTCAACTCGCATTTTTAAAGAAATAATTCACGATGGTATACCTATTCGAATAATTCTGCCGAGCACAATGCTCTCAAATCAAGCATTCCAATTTTTTATTTCTAGTGAACGGATACGTAGAACCGAGCAAATTGGTCGCTATTCTTGGAGCAAGGTAGGATTACTTACTTCGTATCAAGTTCAAGATATTCCAATAAGCTCAGCATAAAGATAACATAATTTTCAATATGGTTTTCAGTGGATCGGGTAAAAGTACTATGATATCAGCGTTAGCAAATAGGCAGCCGAGTAAGTAATCGATCGATGAATGCAAGTGTGAGATTGTCACATAAATAATATCGTGGCCCATGTTCCATGTATCATTGCACTTATACGCAGATGATTTAAAAATCGACGGAGACGTACGAATAAATGGTGAAAAAATACAATCTAAATTGATGAGAAAAATATCCGGCTTCGTTTACCAAGATGATTTATTCATTCCTACAGTAACCGTTTCGGAACATCTTAACCTGGCTGTAAACGATTCAATCATACCTATAAAACCTAGTTATTTATTTATTGTAGGTACATCTACGAGCTTAATATGTAATTCCAATTTAGGCTCAAATGAAATTAGATAAGAAAATAACATCAAAGGATCGTAAAACATTTGTAGATAAATTGTTAACAGAAGTTGGCTTGATAGAAAATGCCAACCGTTTGATTGGTGATTGCAGCTATGGAGAAGTAAAGGTAACAACTAAATAATCGAACATAGAATTATTTAATGTGTAAGTTTGCTCCTATTCTTCAATTATTTTGCATGTAAAATTTCAGATGAATTTATCAGGAGGAGAACTAAAACGATTATCGGTAGCTACAGAATTATTAACCAATCCTTCTTTGTTATTTTGCGATGAACCAACCACAGGTAACAATTCGTACACGTATTCATATCATTTAATATAGTTTTAAATCCCAAAAATCTGATCAAATATTTTCTGTAATCGTAATTCAGGTTTAGATTCATTCACGGCATTAAATCTGATGATGATAATGAAGGAAATGACTAATCAAACCGGTAAAATAATTATTTGCACGATTCATCAACCTAGTGAAAAAATATTCGAGCTATTTGATCAAATTATCTTACTACATAAGGGGAAAATATGCTTCAACGGAACTAGCAAAGATGCATTGACCTTTTTTCAAAGGTAAGGGTCAATTTCATAAAATAACTAATAAACATATTCGAATACTAATCAAAAAAAACACATCGTTTCAACCTCATTTCCATGCAGTGTTGGATTTGGAATGAATTGTTAAAACCTCCAAGAACCGTATCTTGGATAGCAACTGAATCTACGCACTAAATCTCAAACCCCCCCCCCCCTGCACACATTCCCATCGATCGTGAGGTTGGCAATAGACGCAGGTAAAATTGAGAAAATAGTAAAAAATGCCTAAAAATTTATTAATTCGTAGCTATATAGAGAGGTGACATACCCCTAATTTTCTTAGAAATTCGCGTATTCCCATTTTTTGAGGTGCAGAACTCAAATCTTACTAAAAAAATTTCCTGTAAATGAACCGGTTTCGAGATGGACTGGTTTTGAAATAAACCAGTTGAAATAAACCAGTTTCATTATAGAAATTTTGTCTAATTTTTTCGAAAATTTGCACACTTTTTCAAGGTGCTATACAAGAATTTGATTATGAAATTTAGTGTAAAAGAACCGGTTCTGAAATAAACCGGCTTCATTTCAGAAACAGGTGTAGAAGTTTTGTACTATTTTTTTTCTTTTTAAATTCGCACACTGCATTTTTTTGAAGTGGTGAACAACCTGATAATGAAAATTGGCACAAATGAACCGGTTCCGAAATAAACCGGTTCCATTACAGAAATATATATAGAAGTTTTGCCTTACTGTTTAGAAAATTCACACACCACCTTTTTTCGAGGTACTAAACACAAATTTGATTGGGAAAATTGACGCAAATAAACCAGTTCTGAAATGAACCGGTTTCATTACAAAAACAGGTATCAAAGTTTCACCTTTTTTTTTTTTTGAAATTCGCACGCTGTTTTTTTTGAGCTGCTGAACACAAATCTGATTATGAAAATTGGCACAAATGAACCGATTCTGAAATAAATTGGCTAATTATCAGTACAGCGTATGATATAAAGCAATAAGCCTTTGTTTTTTTTTTTACTGAATTACTCGCGAATTACAAGTAAAATATACCTACGAAAACAGAAAATTTTTCAGAAAATTATGAGAACAAAGAAATGAAAGAATACATGTGGTAATTGAAAATAGTGCAAAAAATTCAGATATCCCTGTATAGACCTAAACCATTAAAATAATATACTCAATTTCAACAGTCAAAAAACAGCAGTATATCAATTTTGAAGAAAGTTGGGCGAAATAAAACCAATACTGCTCCATATGCGCCAATTTTCATCATCAGTTTTGTACTCAACACTATAATGAAACCGGTTTATTCCGAAACCAGTTAATTAACCGGAATTTTCACGGTGAAACTCAAGTTCAGCACTTTGAAAAATGGGAGTACCTAAACCTACACGAATTTTTTAAAAAATGAACAAAACTTCTATAATGAAACCGGTTTATTGGCGGCAATTTTCATAATCAGATCTATCAGATCTATTTTTAGCATTTTGAAAAAAGACAGTATATGAATTTAAAAAAACGCACAAAATTTCCATACTGAAACTGGTTTTCCTGGAAGCTGGTTCTTTTTCGGAAATTTTTCGGTGAAATTCGAGTTCAGCACCTTTAAAATTAGGTCTACTAAAATTCGAAGGTATATCATCTTCAGAGGAATATCCTGCATGTGGAGGAAAAAAATAGATACCAAATAAATTTTGAAAATCCCCAAAAATGCGTAAAAATCAGCTCACAGGTCTTATAAGAGACAGATGAAAAGGAGTTGACAAGTTCTAACCTACAAAAGGTACCTCTATGATCTGCATTGAATTTATATGGCAAATTTCAGCTCCTCAAGCTTAATTTGAGTGAGGGTGTTAAACGAGGAACCAACATTTTTCAACGTCAAAAAGGAGGAAACCATTCATATCCTCCCTCAAACACTTTGCAATTTTTGTCCTTCTGCGCACCTCTCCAAATTTCAGATATGGCCTAATTTAGACTCAAGGTCATCCCCACTCATAAAAGTATAGATACCTAATTTGCTGCCGATCTAATCCTTAGCGCCAAATTTGACCGATTTTAGCTCGTTTTGAGCTGAGTAGGTACATGATTTAAATCTTGAAAAAGGAGGGAGAGCGAGGTACAAATGTGTGCTATACCTAAAAGTGGTTCAATTAATCTTCCTTTTCATGCGCTGTAAGTTGATAAATTGACCTAGTACGAATTTTTTTAACGTCAATACAAGAGAGAAAATCACGCCAAAAATATATATCAAATCAACTATGAATAATTTATGTAATATTTCTGACTAAAAAATTCATTTCAGTGTCGGCTATTTTTACAATGGAGAGCAAAATCCGGCGGATTATTTAGTCACAAGTCTGGCGGTATCTTCGGGACAAGAATCAGAAACTGATGGTGGAGAATCTGCACTGTGCTTACAATTTGAACAAAGTCAATACGCTAAAAACATTCTCGATCGAATCGAACGAGAAAATTATAAAACGGTTTGTTTCTTTTGATTTGAGTTCATAAAATGGCCTATTGGCTTTTTCAGTTAAAAATACTAACGCTCTTATGATTTAATTTTTAGGCACAAAATTTCTATGCGCCTGAACGAATGTAAGCCTCTTTTGATTGATATCATTTTCATAAATTGTTTAGAAGCCGACGAAAATTTTAAAATAATTTTATAGTACGGCGATACGAATCGAACATATCCCTTTATTTGAAAATTCCTCATCCCTCTCAGTCACTACCATCACTCAAAAAAAAAATTCCAAGTTTTTTTCAGTAACAGCTTTCCCATTTTACAACTCATAACTCTAATCAACTTAAGAAATTATTTATCGTTTTGAAAATTTTATAAACGCTTGTTTTTTTAACTTATACTTACACTCTATGTAAATCATAGTGAACATATTTCCTGGCTCCATATGCTTTATTTATTGACATATCGCGAAATAAAATGCTCTACCAGAGATCCATCAGTACAAAAGATAAGATTCATTTACAAAACGGTAAGCTGAAGACTTGAACTGTAAATTACTTCATCGTAAATTCGGTAAAAAAAAAAACCATTCAGGTCTTACTAAATGTAACAAAATGCGTGCAGGCGGTGGCTATTTTCACAAGTTTTTTCATGATGGGAAGTATAACTCTGACTCAAGAAGGCGTTCAAGCTTTGAAAGGAGTCGCATTCAGCATGGTGGCTGAGAATTTCTTTCCTCCGATGGAGAATTTCATTGTTTATTTCCCGAATAAAATGGCAATATTTCAAAGAGAATATTCAAACAACTTGAACACGCCCTCGATTTTTTATTTATCCAACATTATTTCTCTGGTAATGGAAAAACAACACGTTCAGCTTCACTCATTACTGAAATATTGGTTAATTTGAATAAATTATTTTTGCAGATTCCAGGATTTTTAATAGATCCGATAGTTACCACTATATTAATGTACCTTTTGGTAGGATTACAGAATAACTGGTTCGCTTTTATAGGAACAATTTTCGTAAATATTCTAGTTTTCAACACAGCAGCTACATTCGGTGAGTATACACCATAAAATGACAATAATAATCAACACGAATATTTTACAGGTAGCCTGGTAAAACTAGACTTGATAGGGAGTTGTAGGGGTTTAAAAATTATTCATGAAGCTTCCATCCACTCTCCTAAGGGAGTGACATCAGCTTCAAATACCTGAAAGTAGACTTGATAGAGAGTTATAGAGATTTTAAATTTCTTCATGAAGCTTCTATTCACCCTCCTCAAGGAGTTACATCAGCTTCAAGTACCCGAAATTACTTCTGGCCATTCCTGCTCAACTTTGGAATCACCGGACCCCGGAGTCAAGTTGGATTAAGAGTCAAGGCACTGAAAATTGTTGCTGGGATGAGTAGTGGAATTTTGGGCTCTTGAAAATTGTGTGAGGGTTACGACGTTAGTTCCTTGTATGGATTTTAAGGTCGTTGCCTCATTTAAAGTCAGTAAAATCATGACTCCAGAGTCAAAAGGAGTCAAGAATCAAACTCAGAATCCTCTCGGAGTCATGTCGGAATCAAAAGTTAGTTTCTTCATGAACTCTCAACTTAGAAGGTGAGAGTAGAAATTAAATTTCATTATGATTCTGGGGTCTGGTCAGGGTAATTTTTTAGACTTAATGCAGATCCCTTATTAGTTATCTACTCACTTTCAAAGTCACCTAAAATTGTAATTTTAATACATAGAAATTCCACCAAAAATTGTGCCCCTCCCTCCTTCCGGACTTATTAAATTGATAAATATGTATGTTGGCGGTTTATCGAGGGGCAAAAAATTCAAGAAAATCGATACACCAGAAAAATTGAGTCAGGTTTTCTACCAGTGCAACATATTTCTTATTATTAATAGTGCATATTAATAAAAAAATTTTATTCATCTGACGATCATTATAGGCATGCTGATTTCGTTGGCAACAGACAACTTTAATGTACTTCAATCAATAATCATGATCGTTGAAGTAGTTGCCATACCACTTTCTGGAATTTACATGAATGTAAGATCAATTCCATGGATATTTGCTGGTATACGAGATATCTCGTGGATGACGTACGGAATCGAATCGTTGTTAATACTGCAACTGGACGGCGTAAATGAAATCCAATGCTCTGAATCAGTAGATTTACCATGTTTAAAAAATGGTGAAGAAGTATTAGAAAGTCTAGGTTTCAACAATGATAATTTACTCAGCTGCGTGACGATTATATGTATTGTTTATTTAGTTTTACATGTTCTTAGCTTCTTCACACTAAAAATCAGATTATTTTTCCGAACAAATCGTTGAATTTTAATACCAAAATGTCTTTCAATTGAATACTTGGGTGTATTTGACTACCATTTATGTATTTATTTGTTAATAAAACGTGTTGCAATTCGATTGCAAATTTTTTTCTAATGCATTAAAATACAAAAAATAGTAGTTAAATTTGCAATAATATATCAGAAAATGCTAACTCTCCTCATCACAACTATACAAATTAGTTGGACGGTACATGAACGAGACGTTTCATTGAGAGATAATTTTAACTTATTATCACGATTAAATAGTTTGGCATAAAATTTAATGAGATCAAAGTATAAAAGTCGAGAGCACATCTACACGAAAAATAAAAGCCTAAATATAATTTCATCCATTAATCAGTGCCATGTTTCTCACATTTTTCCTACAACGATTTGAATAGATTTGGAAAAGCTTTCGTGAAAGTGTATTCAGTTGAAATGAAAATTTTAATAGTATTCATAATATGCTTATTTCAAAACGTATTTTGTACTGTAGACAGAACGTGGTGGAAAAATGCAACATTATATCAAGTACTTTTACCATCATTCATGGATGGTGATGGAGATGGTATTGGTGACTTAAAAGGTAAATTTAAAATTCACATTATTCATGTAGGGAGGAAATTATCATACTGCAAACCCAACTACACATCTTTATTGATTTTAACAGGTCTAACTTTGAAACTTGATCATTTCTACGATCTCGGTGCTGATATGATTTTACTAACACCTCACTTCACCTGTCCAAACATGCAGAATGCTTGTTACGATATTACCAACTACATCGATGTAAATCCTACTTTCGGATCAATGCAAGATTTCGACAATCTCATCAAAGAAATGAATACCAGAGGTAAAATTAAAATTAAAAATATTCGTCTGGTTGGAAATTATATACAACATGGATTTTTCGTAATAATCGACTCGTACAGGTTTAAAGCTTATTATAGACTTGGTGATAAACCACAGCGGTAATAAACACCCTTGGTTTATCAAGTCAATAAATCGAGAAGAACCCTACACCCATTATTACGTTTGGAAAGATGCCAAAGGTTTTGACATCAATGGGAATCCAATACCACCAAACAACTGGGTAATTAATGTGGGCTAAAAATAAATTCGAAATAATCGATCAACTTTGACGCACTTCAACACCTACTTTAATGAATATTGCAGCTCAACATGTTCGGAGGAAGTTCTTGGAAATGGCACACGAAACGACAACAATTCTATCTACATCAATTTATCGAACAAATGCCTGATTTAAATTTACGTAATGGATTAGTACTTGATGAATTCAAAGTAAATTTTATCATTTTTCATCATTAACTAAAATAATAATAAGTAGATAAGTAATCAATTCGGTAAGAAATTTTTCGTTGTAGAAAGTACTCGAATTTTGGTTCAAAAAAGGAGTAGCTGGTTTTCGATTGGATGCTGCTGAGCATTTTCTAGAAGATGATCAATTTAGAAATGAACCTTTGGCCAATCCGTCGACCCCAGTACTTCGTGAACGTAACGAACAATTGAATATATTTACTCAAACTTTACCGGAATCATTAGGAGTCATACATGAATTACGACTATTTGTTGATAATTTAACAGAAACAAGTGGAGATTTTGAAAGGTACAAATACCACTGATATGATTTTTAGCCTAATTTTCTACGTCATGTGACATTAATGAAAACCAGGCTTTTACGGCCAATCAACCTATGGCGAAGAAGAGGGAATATCAATAAAATCCGTTTTAGGATCCTAGAAGACCATTACAACCATTTTTGACCATATCAGATATATATATTTTTTTTTTGCCGAAACAAAATCATTTCCTCAGCTCGACACCGACCCAAAATAGATCAAATTTGAGAAATAGGCTTCGATTGGCAGCAGATTTGATATTCTGAATTGGGGATGACCTCGAGTCAAAATTCAGTTGTGCTAAAATTTGGGGAAGAGGATGCCGAGGGGCTAAAATCACAAAAATGTTTCTTTTTAAGCCAATTGATAGGCAATCTAAAGTTGTATAACGTATCGAAAAATGAGTCTCCTAAATCGATTAGAAGGGAAGTATGAGGATTTTTCCACTTTTTAATCTTGAAAAGGCGCTATTCCTTCCTTATCTCCCCTTTAAATTAAGCTAGGAAATTGAAATTTGGTATGCAGACTTGATAGAGGCCATAGAGGTGCCTTTTGGGGTCTGGCCTTTTCTGCCTCATTACACCCTCTCTCAACCCAGAAAAATTTTTTTTTAATCAGTTTTTCTTATATTTTTAGATTTATTATTAGACATTCATCAAATCTCTGTCTTCTTTTTTTTCTCAGAATTTTGATGCCAGAAACACACGCTTCGTACAAAGATTTTATTCTCAATTACGGATCAAAAGATTATAAAGTAGCTCATTTTCCATTCAATTTTTGGCTAACTTACACGAGTCGATACGAAAACGCCTATTACTATCATAACCTGATTGCAAATTATCTAAATTGTTTACCCGAAGGAGCAATTGCAAATTGGGATGTAAGTAATCGACTTCACTCGTTATTAGCATCACACGTTTGTTTTCTGTGCCTTTTAGAACGATGGATGAAACAACAAAAGCTACTCCAGTGAAAGTAAAATAGCAGATACAAGAAACCTGAAGGAAAAATTCATTGAATTGATTACTGATTGCCATGTTTTACTTCAAGTTACCAGTGAAAAGATATTTAAAAAAAGAAAAACGTAAAATCAAGTTTACCATTGATATTTTCAAAAAAAAAAAAAATTGTTCACAGTCAGAAAATCACGACGTAGCCAGACGAGCTGAAGTATTTAACGAAGAATACGAGTTCATTTTAACAACGATGGTTTTATTGTTACCCGGTATATCGTTCATATATTACGGACAAGAATTAGGATTGGCAGGATGGCACTTTCGTGGTAATGAGGGAGGTATGGATGCGTTTAGACGTCCTATGCAATGGGACGATACCATGAATGCAGGTAAACCTAATCGTCCATTTTACTCAATCAATTTTACAAAAGTTGTGAAACCAAGCTTAATTGAAAATTTGTAGGATTTACTAATAATTCTCGACCTTATTTGCCACTGAGTCTTAATTACGACAAGATCAACGTAAAGGTACAAAAATCTGACGCGAACAGTCATTACAACAAGGTGAAAAAAATGATATCTTGGAGGAAAACCAACGTTTTCAAATATGGCGACTTCAAATCGCACGTTGTTTCATATTGGGTCTATTCATTTACCAGGTACAATTAAAATATACCTTTCAAGATGATTTTAGCATCTCCAACATACACGGTGTTTCTAGTTTATAGTACTTCCTTCATACCACAAGTAGAGCAACTCAAATTAAATGCATGTAAAATGTTTTACCTACCCTAATTATTGCAGGGGCAAAGATACCCAAATCTAAAATTTTTATTCTCTGAAAATCTAAAGATATTTTCAAAAGTTTCCAACTTCTTATCCAAAAAGTGTTAGAGATGTTTGATTTGCACTAAAATGTAACGGATGGTACAAAAAAAAAAAAAAAAAAAAAAAAAAAAAAACAGTTGAAGAGGTGCCATGAAGAAAACAAAAGTTTTGATTTTGAAAAAATTAGAAATATTATTGGGTACTTGACATTACTTTTTCACTTTGCCACATGATGTTCTTTTTTTACATTAGTTAAGATATCTTAGGAATATAATGGGAAGGCTAGAACTTGAAAAAAAGATAAGGGGTAGATAGTACAATTATATTAAAATTATCGTCCAGAAGGAAAAGGAAGCATTTTTCAAAAAAATTTGAGAAATATCAAAAATGAGCTGTTCAGAAAAAGCGTTTTAGCGCATCTTTAAGCTCTATCTACTAAATTTTATTACATGACCGCTCCCTCCTTAGGTGTACCAATGCTCATGGACCACTTCATCTTCACTGCCAATTTTTCTTAGAGAAAATAACAATATCACAAGATTTTTAAGAAAAAAAATTCAGATCAGTGTATCTTTGCCCCTGCGATGATTAGGATAGGCAAAATATTATATATGTGGTGTGATAAAAGTACTATCGAGACATAACACTCTGTATTTTTAGAGCAGAGTGAAAAACAATTGACGAAACTCATGGAAGTGGTTGACTTTGAGTTTATTTATTTATTTAGAATAAAACAATTTTTTTCTTCACTTCAACCATAAATCCACCGTACTAAATTTTGTGCTTCTAGCTTCAAGAAAATATGAGGACAAGGGTCCTCAAAATAAGGCATTTTTTTGAAAAAAAAAATCAAATTTTCTCCATTTATATTACTGAAATATGAAATAAGGCCTCGGTTGTGAAGCTAACCAAGCACAATTTGAGTTTCTGCATTTACCCAGCAAAATTTAAGTTCGCTCTGGGACCATTTTTGACGTTCTACCAAATAACTGAAAAGTTTCTGAAGTGAATTCAAGTTGCACTTGAAATATTTAGTTTAATAATCACGATTTCGCCATCTGAAACTTCCCAATTGTCTAGTAGAAGGGCTAAATGTGGTCTCCGAACGAACTGGAATTGGCCTGGGGAGACGCAGAAATTCGAAAATAGCCTTTTTAGCTTTGTTATTGGGGTCGTATCAGATGGGGGGGGGAGTAAATGGGAGATAAATACTTTATTTTTCATAAGACCATACTTCCAGGACTTTAAGCAAGGTGTATAAAATTTCGTGTGATGAGTTGTTAACTCAAAGTCAATCATCTCCACAAGTCACTCCACTACGAGATTCAGTGTATACTTGGCATTGAACAAGTAATTCTTTCATTTCAGGAGACTAAACGATGAAGTTTTCGTAGTGATTTTCAATCTAGGAAATAATACGGAATATGTTGATTTACACCAATCTATCAATAATTTACCTGACTTGATGATAGTACAATTGGCAAGTCGTAATTCCGATAGTAAAATAGGGTAAGTCTTGGTATTCATAGTTAAAATTTGTAGACACAATCAAAAATACTTGAATATTCCAATGAACCAAAAATTTATATTTTTTTCTCATTACAGAGATGAAATAAAAATAAATCAAAAACTAAAATTGCAACCTCAAGTTGTGGTGGTACTTTCTTCGCAAAAGGTCTAGAAACCAATCCAATATAACGTAGAAAAGCCACGAGAATGACAATTTTTGACTCCATATTTCCAACTTGATTCTTTGTAAAATAAAATTCACAAGAAGTACGATTCCCAGAAGAAACAACAATACTCGAATAGCATTTCAAGATAAAATTGCTTACATTTGTATGAGTGAAATAAAAAGTGATAAGTGGTTTTCTTTTTGTCTCAACATCACTTCACAAGCACCTACCTAGCACAAATTTAATTGAAAATTAAACAATCAAACATTCTTTAATTAAGTATCTATGGATGTCTGGCTACCTACTACGTGCAACCTATTCATTTATCAACCTATAGTATCACAACAGAGTACATAAATTTCGTAGCTTGTATGGTCACGATGCAATGTCCCCTCGGGAGTGTCGGGGGACGGATTTGACACAACTACTTATGATGAATCACTTTCACTATGTATTTTTATCATCAACTACCAGCTCTTTCCTGAATCAAAGTTTCATGAACTTTCTGGTCTGTGGGTTGAAAAACCGTCGAGCCAGCCACAAAAAAATTTCAAGTTGCTACGTCTGTGTAAGTAAGTTAAGAACGCGATAAAACTGACACGATTGACGTATAAGAAAATAGAAAAGAATAACCCGTAACAATATACCATTCATATCTAAAGTGTTCCATCAATCGGTGCAACCTTATTCGCTACTCAAGTTATATTTAACGAGAAAAAAAAATTTTTTAATGAAAATTTCAATACTAATTCTTCTATTTTTCCACAATGCTTGGGGAATTATCGATGAAACGTGGTGGAAACATGCAACCATGTACCAAGTACTTGTACCATCGTACATGGATAGTAATGGAGACGGTTACGGTGATTTAAGAGGTAAATTAAAAATCCATTTTTTTTTTTTGCCAAAATAACAATTCGTCGTAATATTTTGTTTTCAATAGGTTTACAATCGAAGCTCGAATATTTGAAAGATCTGGGAATCGACACAATATTAGTAACACCTATTAATAGCAGCCCAAACTTGAATTGCGCTGGATACGATATTACAAATTATATGGAAATAAACCCCATCTTTGGGACTATGAAAGATTTTGAAAATTTAATCCAAGAAATGAATGATAAAGGCAACAAATCATTATCTTCAGACATTAAAAGAGGAAGGTATGTTTACCAGAATTAGAATAATGAAATTTCTACTTGCTTCTTCAACAGGTATGAAACTGATTATGGACTTGGTGATAAATCACAGTAGTGATCAACATCCTTGGTTTGCCAAATCTGTGCGTCGAGAAAATCCTTATACTGATTATTACATTTGGAAAAATGCTAAAGGCTACGACAATAAAGGAAATCCTATACCACCGAACAACTGGGTAAGTGAATGAAAATTACTTTTTGATTAGTACAGCGATTAAAGTTTACGAAAAGTGGAAATTTAGTATACATTTGCTATGGACTGGGTAAAATTATACTCCCAAACTTTCCTAAAATCCATGCACATTTTGGGCAATTATACTTTTCAAATAATGCACTTGGGAAAAAAATGTTGGTACAAAAGTTATAGAGCATTAAAAAACAAACATTTTTACTTGTCTGACTTTTTTACTTGGGAGGTCGCGAGAAGGAGCTAGGGCACTTGGAAAAAAGTCATTTTTAAAAATCTCCACTTGACACAAATAATTCTCAAAAATATGTTTAATTCACTTTTAGCAGCATTTTTCTTGCATAGTACTTCCCAACATTATGTAAAATAATAAAAATACTAGGCTGCCCCTTTCTCTCACAGTGGGGGGGAGTGGGCTTCCATGGGCTCCTGCAGGATTTTCTTAAGAGATAGCAAGCATAGGCGGGTTTGAGGGGCAGGCGGTGGAAGATCTCACAGATATTGAATCAGCCTCCCTTCAGCTCCCTAGAGCTTTTTTGTGTATGGTGAAATATAAAACAGCACCCGTCATCTCCACCCATCGCCATTAGGCTGAAAAAGCATCGCTTTCTTTTCGTCATAACTCCATCCCACGACCACCTAGGAAAAAAGTAAAAAACTAAAATGTTCGTCTTTTGGTGTTCTACCTTGTTTGTTGGAACCAATTTCTGAAATTTTCGATCATAACGGACGGACAAAACTTTTTGAAGGACAGCACCCCTCTCGTCCTACTTTGAAAAAAAAAGGGGACGGTCTGACATATTTCTTATCTTACGCAATTGTGGGAGTGTAATGCAAGAACAATGCTAGTAAAAGTGAACTAGGAATATTCTTGAGAATTATTTGTGTTAAGTGCAGAAGATATTAAAAAATGATTTTTTTCTGACCGCCCTAGCTTCTCCCCACGAACTCCTGAGAAAAAAAGTCGGAGAAGTACAAATATTTTTCTTTAGGCCCTGTACAACTTCTGTTTCAACATTTTTTTCGTAAGAGCGTTACTTGAGAAATAATCGCCAAAAACTAAACTTTACAACCTTCTTGTCCCCCGAAAGGGCCAAATACGGATAGATTTTGGGGAAGTTTGCGGAATATTGAAATACATACTTCACAGTACCTATACATGAGAAATTTCCGCTTTCCGTAAATTTTAATCGGGTTTGGACTATTTTTGAGCTAAAACAACTGTACTAGATTCATTAACTGAATAGTTTTTGTAATTATATTACTCGATACAGCAAAGCATAACGGGAGGTAGTGCTTGGGAATGGCACGATACGCGAAAACAATATTATCTCCATCAATTCATTGGACAAATGCCCGATTTGAATTTGCGTAATTCTTTAGTTGTAAAAGAGATAAAGGTACATAGAACATTCATTAATTAGAGTATATTAAATAACTAAAATTATTCGTATCATAAATCAGGCAATTAATTCATTTTTTGTCTTCAGAAAATACTTGAATTTTGGTCCTATAAAGGAGTGGCTGGTTTTAGAGTAGACGCTGCTGATCATCTCATGGAAGATTTTCAATTCAGAAACGAACCATTTAGTAATCCGTCAACTCAACAACTTCGCGAACGATGGGATCAATCGAATATATTCACGCAATACGATGGAGAATCCTACGAATTCATACATAAACTTTTCATGCATCTTCGTTACTTAAACGAAGATAGCGACGATTACGAAAGGTAAACCACAGTAGAATGTTTTCGATTCATTCGATGGAGAAAACCAAATCTATACTTATATGCATGATTACTTATGCTATGTGATTGTTTACAATAGAATTATCACGGTCGAAACGCACAGTCAACGTAAGGAATTATATCAATATTATGGATCAAAAAAATATAAAGTGGCTCATTTTCCACTCAATTTTTGGCTAACTTACACATACCATTATGAAAATGCTTATTACTATCGGAATATAATCAACGGTTATCTGGAGTGTCTACCTGAGGGAGCAGTTGCTAATTGGAATGTAAGAACAATAGTACATACATTTAATGTTTCATGAATTGGAGAGAATTATATAGGCATAAGTAGGAAACAATAGAAGTATGGAGACTGTAACTCTAAAGATATTACCTCTTTTCAACTTTCTGAATTATTCAAAATTATTATCCATTTGCACTCTGTAGTCAGAAAACCACGACATACCCAGAAGAGCTGAACCATTTAATGAAGAATACGAGTTAATTTTAACAACCATGGTTTTATTACTACCCGGAGTAGCTTACATTTATTATGGGCAAGAATTAGGACTTACGGGATGGCATTTTCCGGACAGAAAGGTCGATTCTTTTAGACTTCCAATGCAGTGGGATGATAGCAAAAATGCAGGTAGGTAAATTCATTTGAAAGAACCAGTTTTTTTAGCAATAGGAGCCATTTAACTCACGCTCATATATGTACATATAAAAATACTTACAGGTTTCTCAACCAATCCAGAACCTTATCTACCAGTCAGTCCTAGTTATGATAAGATCAATGTGAAAATACAGAAATTCGACGAAAACAGCCATTACAATAAAGTTAAAAAAATGATATCGTGGAGAAAATCAGATGTCTTAAAATACGGCAGTTTTAAATCGTATGTTGTTTCTACCTGGGTTTACTCATTTGTAAGGTAAAGTGAAATGAAATACCTACGTACACATAAAATACAATAAAATTTCGTACTCGAGCATATTTTGCAATATCATATTTTTACTCGTAGAAAATTAGGAACTGAAATGTATCTGATAGTTACTAATTTGGGAAAAGAAACGGAATCTGCAGATTTAAAAAATTCAATCGAAAATTTACCCGATGTAATGATCATAGAATTGGCTAGTCGGAATTCCGAATATAGAACCGGGTAAGATTACATTAATTTTCTCATTTTTACTAATTTCTGAAGCGACTACGCCTATATGTTGACATTCTAATGATATTAAAATAATGTTTTTGTTTCACTGTAGCGATGAAATAAAAACTGATCAAAAATTCAAATTGAAGCCTCACGTAGTAGTAGTACTTTGTCCAAAAAAACATTGAAGACCTGTTTCGTACTTCATTTGATGATCTTCAATGATATCTACTATCGAGTAATTTCACAAATAATTATTGATTTACGTGTTTTGTTGTTTGAAATTTTTTCATATTTCTAATTGTGAATCTTGATTATTTCTGGTTGCTTGTTATTATCGTCAAATTGTTTCGCGAACTCAATCCGTATGTCATTGTTTTTTCTTCTAATCATTCTTGTCAGAGCTATCAAATAATAAAGTACATACATATTTTTTTGTTTCTGCTTCTTTCACATCGTAAAATCAAAAGGTTATGGACCCAGTACCCATCGCCTTTTTCACTGGGCTTTTCAGAAATAAACAATTAAATAATTTCTGCTGCCATATTCCAAATTTTAATATTTTTTCTATTGCCAAAAATATTAAGATTTGAAAATTTTGCTATGACATCATCATCAGTAGGTCTCAGTCGCTTACGACCATATTGCACCTAAAAGAGCGCGCCATCTATCACAATCCTGTGCCTGTGAAGCAGCTCTTACCACAGAGCTCATTTGCGCTTTGATGTCAGACCACCTAGCAGGAGATCTTCCACTCTCCCTCTTTTTCCAGGAGCCTAACCAAGGAGAATGTCTTTTTCAAGATTCCTGACTTCTCTCCTGGTCACAAGACCAAAATACCCTAGAATGCGTCTTTCGCATAAAATACTTAACCTGATTGGCTTATGTACATATTTCATTGACGATTAAAATGTTGGTTCATCACACTGCCCAGAGTATCCTCAGCATCTTTCACCAGACCCATGTTTCAAAGGTATCGATTATTCTTTTATTATCTGCCTTCAACATCCATGGTTCCACAGTATATAGGAAAACAGAGAAAACAAGTGACTATATAATTCTCTTCCTTGTCTTTCTAAAGATTTTGTTATTACATGTGACATTGGACAGTCTGGTCATAGCTGATTTGCTCAGAGCTATTTGGCGCCGTATTTCTTCCGACGAGCCTCCATCTGCTTTGATGATGAAGCCCAAATATACAAAAGCGTTGACCTTTTCGTATTCGCTCAGAGCTGTAGAAACTGGAAGACACTTGGCCCGATCCAGCACCATGACTTTCGTTCTCGATGCATTAATACGAATAGAGATTCTTCTTCCTCCAATTGAAATACCACCAGTCCAATGTTCAAGAGCCTCGCGAATTATATGCTCACCATAGATGTTGAATAACTGTGGGGACAATATGCATCATCCGGTTGTTCAGGATTTATAACATGACTTCGCTGCTGTGTGGAATTAGAGCATTTGATCAATCATTTGTTCAATAATTAGAGCATAAGAGCCTGTCACAATTCAGCTTCAATTACGTTCTGTCAGAGAAAAAAACAGCCATGGATAACAGAGGACACCTTGTTGATTGTAGAGCAGCATTGGCAGGTGAAATATTGTGGAGCAATGAAGAACATAGGCTACTGAACAGAGCAGTCCAGCAGTGTTGTAGAGACAGAGAAGCCTACCTTAACTAATCCTGTCATGAAATACAGGAACATTGATGGCATAGTTTTTATGCTGGAGTTCATGGGGGTAATTTCTTCAATCGCAATTTTCGAGTAAATGTACCATTTTTTAATGGTCATGGGTATGTGGTGTGGTGAGAAAGGCTGACTGTCGCCCTGGAAACCTTGAGCTGGGATGGCATAATTTTTAAAGATGAACTGGAAGTAACAGCAAATGAATGGAGGGTGAAAAATGCGAGGGTTAAAGCTATTATTTATGAAGCTCTTTCAGATGGGCAAATGGTTTATGCTTGCAGGTTGGATTCTGCGCAAGATATAATAAATAGGTTAGGCTCTATGTATAAAAACGAAGGTATACATCAGCAACTGTTGATATGAAAGAAACTAACGGCACTTAAAATAAAATCTGGGAGCATATTACAAAATCATTAAAAAAATTTTCATGAATTGGTTTGAAGCTCTTTAGCCTTAAGGAAGGGTTTAAACCTCTCCCCTTTCCCATTAACGTTATTTATCGAATTTGTAGGGATATAAGGAAAGCTTTTCCCCTCATATCCCTTACATGGTAGTTTTATGTTTATTTTATAACAATCCTCCGCTGTAGGTCACGATGCGAGATAGCGCAGGGTCTGGGTTCCCCTTATAGTCCATGCGGATCCTTCTGACACACGTGGGCCAGGGTTGTTGGGCTAGATCCGGATGGACCGTTGGTACGCACATACAGCTCCAGGGTACCATACATAACTTATACATAGCTACTGAAGTTATAACAGAGAAAATTATCAAGTTACCATCTACTCCCGCGAATCAATCTCTGGTATCACATTTTCCAGACATTCTGGAGACTTCACGGCATTTTTATCACCAGTATTTTGAATACTTGAGAAATGAAGTACTTATGACGAGGATATTTTCCAACAAAAACCAATTCGAAAAATAATGAATGAATTGAAAAATTCAAAATTTGAAAACACGTAAACATTTTTCAATGAAATTCAGTTCATCGCCTAATACCGCAATCTCTTAAATCGACCTGTCGAATTTCTCAGACGATCGGTAGTCATCAGTAAAGATTTCTATATCTCTAGAATTTTTGAAATGCTCGAAATCGGCTGAAAATTAACGTCATCAGCTAAAAAATTCTTTTTAATACTGGATTGGAAGCCATTCCAAAAGATTAAAAATGTTTTCCTAAAGCTGCCAGAGAGTTGAAAAATGTATTTCCCTCATCGATTTCAAAATTATTACAGCTAAAATACATTATACAACTCTGCAGCTGGTAATTCTAGGAATTCAGGAAAAGTGTATCAATCTGTTGGTTGGAAAAAAAAATTTACGGAGACTGTTTCAACAGATAAAAATAATTTTCTTGGAATTTCCAGGCAGACTGTGGCAAAATGTACTCTCCTTCTGATTATTAATCGGAAAAGTAAAAAATAAATCAAAAAATCCGTAACAACAAAAAAGCATAAAAATTTTTCAGCAATTGAAAAATGCATTGTTCTACTTCATAACTGATTACTTCATTGGAACTTATTAAAATACGAGAAAACTTACGCCTGAGAAAAGGATTTAAAATTTATGTTTTCATGTGAATGTGAAATTCTGCGTTACATTGTAGTAACAACATTGAAAAACGTAGACAACACCCATTTTCATATCGAAAATGTAATTATTCCAAATTTTCAAGAGCGTAATAAATATATTTATCACAAAACAATAAAATCGCTAAAATCCTCTTCTTAAATCGCAGCAAGTGCTTACCTATATGTATTTTATACGATTCTTACATAACACGTGACAGAGAGTACTGATACGCCAGGATTAAATTGATAAAGTATATCAGCGGTACATACTAATTTTGTCTGTAATGGTTTCACTCATGCATCAGTATCAATGATATATCGACTATAAGCTAAACTTCAAAATTGATCGAGCTAAGGAAAATTATTGAGACAGTCATAAAAAGATTTTAGATTACGAAGTCTTAGCAACTTGAGAAGGCAGTGGGACTGATATCATTGAAGTATAAAAGATGTAAAATTCCATCACATATTATACATTACATATACAAAGTTACTTCCCGTTCGGTTGAATTTAACCAGAAAAAAATTATTATAAAAATTCTTAAATGAAAATTTCAATACTTGTTTTTCTTCTTTTCCACAATGTACTTGGAATTACCGACAGAACGTGGTGGAAATATACAACCATTTACCAGGTGCTGTTACCATCGTACATGGATAGCAATGGAGATGGTTACGGTGATTTAAAAGGTAAATTAAAAATCCGTATTTAATGTCAAAGTATCAACTCATGATAATATTTCGTTTTCAATAGGCTTACAATCAAAGCTCGGATATTTAAAAGATCTTGGAATCGAAACGATATTATTAACACCGTACAGCGCCAGTCCAAGTTTGCAATATGCGGGTTATGATATCATAAATTACAAGGAAGTTAATCGTATCTTTGGATCTATGCAAGATTTTGAAGATCTAATCGAAGAAATGGATGATAAAGGTAATAAAGAAATCATCATCTGCACACGATTACAAGCACGTATTCATCGGAGTAATGAGGTTAACATTGCATACTCGTAGGTATGAAATTGATCATAGACATGGTGATAAATCATAGCAGCGATCAACATCCTTGGTTTATCAAGTCTTTGAATCGAGAATATCCCTACACTGATTATTACATTTGGAAGGATGCAAAGGGTTACGATTGTAGTGGAAATCCTATACCACCGAACAACTGGGTAAATAAAAACTATCCACATACGTACTTATTTCAACAATTGAATACTTTTTGTACTCAACAATTCCACACAGCAAGGTATGTTCGACGGAAGCGCTTGGAAATGGTACAAAGAACGAAACCAATTTTGTTTTCATCAATTTATTGAACAAATGCCTGATATGAATTTGGGTAATCCCTTAGTTGTAAAAGAGTTCAAGGTATTGTATGTTACTCATCATATGCCAAATATATAATATAATATACCAAAATCACTAGCAAGTAATTTGCGTAAATTTTCGTTCTCAGAAAGTATTTGAATTTTGGTCCGACAAAGGTGTGGCTGGTTTTAGATTGGACGCTGCCGATCATTTCATGGAAGATGCAGAATTTAGAAACCAACCACTTAAAAATTCATCTGCACTAGAATTTCGGGGACGCCAAGACCAATTAAATATACATTTACAATTTGTAGACGAGTCTTACGAAGTCGTTCATAAATTTCGTAGTTTTATTGATTATTTATCGGAAGACGAAGACTTTGAAAGGTAAACTCAAAAAGATTTTTTATTCGTCCTGCATGGGAAAAAGCAAATATTTCATTACTATTGCGATGCTTGTGGTAGAATTTTAGTAGTTGAGACGAACGGGCATTATAAGGATTTATATAAGTATTACGGATCAAAAATGTATAAAGTGACTCACTTTCCACTAAATTATTGGTTAAATTATGCATCACACTACGAAAACGCTTATTATTATCGGAATGCAATAGACGGCTTTCTGGATGGTTTACCTGAAGGAGCAGTTGCAAATTGGAATGTAAGTGTAATTTTTTTTTGATTAATTAAGGCTAGCAACTTTTTACAATGATACGATTTTTAATTTGGGGTTTTCACATAAAATCATAAAATGAAAAATAGGTATAATTGGTACTCTCGTCGGTTCCAAATTATTCAAAGTTTACCAATTTTTAGTCAGAAAATCACGATATACCCAGAAAAGCAGCTGTATTCACGGAAGAATACGAGTTCATTTTAACAACGATGGTGTTATTACTACCCGGAGTGGCTTACATTTATTACGGGCAAGAATTAGGCCTCGCAGGATATCGCTTTCCAGACAAAACTATAGATTCTTTCAGACTTCCGATGCAATGGGACGATACAAAGAATGCAGGTGAATAAATCTTTTCTTTTAAAACGCTTCAAGCTATCCAATAATACGAAACATTTAGATCACACTTTTGTAAAAATTTATGCAGGGTTTTCTAATAACTCTGTAACATATCTACCGGTGAGTCCTGATTACAAAAAAAATAACGTGAAAATCCAAAAACCCAGAAAAAACAGTCATTACAATAAGGTGAAGAAAATGATATCGTGGAGGAAATTAGATATCATCAAACATGGCAGTTTCAAATCGCATATAGTTTCTACGTGGGTTTACTCATTTTCAAGGTGAAATAATCATAAATCACATTGTGTTTCTCTTCATAACAAAACATATACCATAAGTACTTCAGTAGAACCAGACACGGCTTCACATTTTATCGTAACACTTTTCCACTTATAGGAGATTAGGCGATGAAATTTTTTTGGTAATTTTTAATTTGGGAAAAGATACGGAATTCGTTGACTTAAATAAATCAATTGATAATCTCCCCAATGCGATGATCGTAAGAATGGCTAGTCGAAATTCCAAATACCGAAACGGGTAAGATAACGTTCATATATTATAATTTTTAAGCCTTTAATCTTTCACTTATATACGCATTTTATTGTATTATGTTAGCCATAAAGTAAAAACCGATCAAAAATTCAAACTGAAACCGCAAGCAACAGTAGTACTTTATTCGAAAAAACAATGAACATCTATCTGGCTCCTACGTCGTTTATTTATCAATTCCGATCTATTCGCTGAATGAAAAATGACGTCGAATAACATTGAGAAAATTTACATCAATCAATGAAACCTTGCATATAATAAGTTCACATTTGATTTATTCTACTTGATTAGAATGTGTAAATAATAAAATTATAATTATATAGAAGTATAAATTCGTTTAATTTCAAAAGAAATGAACCACGAAAGGCTAGCGTGAATTGAAATTTGAAAAGAAACCCAAACAACTTCGATTAACCTACTGGTTGTGCAAATGTCGTCAGTTTGGTGTCATGTGACACGTCATTTTCCCGCTTCAAAAAATTTCAAACACTCAGAAAAATGGTTGCTCCGTCCATTTTAATAGGCATTGCAATTACTGCGTCAGTTTTAAATCAGAGAAATGCCATCAATTTTCTATGGCACAAAAATGTTATATTTTAGGCAAATTCTTGAGTTTCAGGTGACACTTGAACAACACATTACCGGCAAACTTCTGACACATATTTGTTGACATACTATGTTATAAGTTTGGCATTTTCATTGGCGCATTAACGACATATAAATGACATATTTCTAACGTTTGTAAGATTATATTTTTCAGGCATAAATATGGCATGAAATTGCTGTGTCAATTGACACGTTTGCGACACACAAATGACATATTTATGACATGACGCTTTTGTTGGTACTTTAAGGACATATAAATCGCAGACTTTCATTTTGTGACTTGGTAGTGGCATATTATTGACAATGCTATAGCACCTTTTTGACACATTTGTAGCATACTTACAACTTTGATTTGGTAGTGCAGTAATGCCATATGAATGACATCCAACATGCTTTTGACTTGATTATGACACTATTCTGATACAGCTCTGGCATGATTCTGACACCATTCTGACACTACTCTGACATATTTATGGCGTGCTTTTCACGCTAGTTTGGCACATTTCTGACACAATTGTGGCATATGTTTGACACTGCTGAAAATATGTCACAATTGCGTCAGAAATGTGCCAAAGTGGCATCAAAGTCACGTCATAAATTTGTCAGAATAATATCGGAATGGTGTCAGAAGTATGCCACTTCCGAGTCACATTAATGGCATAATCAAGTCAGAAGCATTTCATTATTATGTCAATAGTGTACCATCAATGTTCCAATACTTCAAATAAAATGCCGTATCATCGTCAGGACCAAAAAATTAAGTAGTTAATGCCCTTTAGGTCTTCTTATGCTAACTGCCACAGTAGCTGAATTGGTAAAGAAGTCAATTTGTACCCAAGAGGACCCAGGTTCGAATCCCATCATCGGCAAAAAAAATTTAAAAATTTCTTGAGTTAATATAAATAAAAAAAAATATGATTAATACTTCAATATTAATAGTAATTCAGTATAATGGAAAATGAAATATGTCAGAAACATATCAGAAAAATGTTATTTTTGCGACAAAAGGTCTTTTTTTGCATCAGAAGTGTGTCATTATCATGTCAGGAATGTGCCATAATGGTGTCAATGTCATTAACACGTCACAATAACGTCATAGCTTTGTCATAACAAAGTCATTTTGGAGTCATCTTAGAGCTACGATTGCACCATTTCAATGTCACTGTCATATGTTTGGCAAATATTTAGTGATCACGCATTGGCTGAAGCATTGCCAGAAGTGTGCCATTTTTTCTGTCAGAAGTCACACGCCAAAACGTGTCATGTGACACTACTTATCCTGACACCATTTGCGCGGCGTGTAATTTTCTAATTTGTACAAAGATGTAAACAATCACATCTCAGATTTGAGCCCCATAACATAATCAAGAGAACTGTAACCTCAGTATTTGCCTCATTCAGTGGTTGAAAATATTACAGGTTTACTTTGCTATTTGGAAAAAGATTCTAGTCAATTCGAAGATTTGAAGTTTGAATCAACCATGATTCAAATTGAAGGAAGACCATTTTTGGAAAAGGGGGTAAGAGGGAGTGAAAAATTGATAAGTGAAAAGGTACATTTAAGGCCCCTACAAAATGTGCATACCTAATTTTAACTTCTTAGCTCAGTTTAGAGGGGAGTGAGGGGAGTTATGCAAGGAACAAACTCAAAAAATAAGAAAAACTGACTAAAAAACTACATTTATGCTTCAGTTATTTTAATTTATCACCATCAGCCAGTCTCAGTCGCTTATGATTGTATTGCACCTAAAAGAGCACGCTATCTATCACGATCCCGAGCCCATTCGCGCTTTGATGATGTCAGACCACCTCGTCGGAGATCGTCCTTTCCTTCTTTTACCAGGGGCCTTATCAAAGAGAATGTCTTTTTTGAGATTTCCAACTGCTCTCCTGGCCTTATGTCCAAAGTACCCTAGAATGCGTTCTCGCATAAAATACTTAACCTGACTGGCTTCTGTATTTCGTTGACGACTGAAATGTTGGCTTGTCGCGATGTCCAGGGTATCTTCAGCATTCTTCGCCAGTTCTTCCTTTATCATCTGCCTTCAACGTCTATGTTTCCGCAGCATATAGGAAAACAAAGGAAACAAGTAACTGTATGAGTCTCTTCGTTGTCTTTCTGGAGATCTTATTATTTCATGTGACACTACGCAGTCTGGTCATAGCTGAATTGCTCAGAGCGATTCGGTGCCGTATTTCTGCCAACGAGCCTCCATCTGTTTCGATGATGGAGCCTAAATATAGGAAAGTGTTCACCTTTTCGTATTCGCTCAGAGCTGTAGAAACTGGAAGATACTTGGCCCAATCCACCATCATGACTTTTGTTTTTAATGTTTCAAGTTCAAGTTTTTCGCTGGCTGTCTTCACTACGCTGACAAGCTCCACCATTTCCTCTTCATCCGAAGCAATTATTGCAGGTTGGAGATTCTTCTTCCTCAAATGGAAATACCACCATTCCAATGTTCTAGAGCCTCGCGAATTATGTGCTCACCACAGATGTTGAATAACTGCGGGGATAACATACATCCTTGACGGAGTTCCGCTCGAAGAGTCTCAGATTCTTCACCATCAACTCTCACCACCATAGAACTGAACTCATAAAGAGACTCCATCGAATCTACCATATGAACAGGGACTCCCATTTCTCTTAAAAGATCGAAGAGTTTCTTTTAATTCACATAGTCAAAGGCTTTGGTTTGCTTATCTCTGATTTTCTTCTATGAGAATTTTTTCCAATATTTATAATTTCTGAACAAAATAGAAAAATTTGTTTTCCCATCTTTCAACCAAAAGTTGGTGACATTGGAGAGCCTTTGGTCAAAAAATAGACTACCTATTTAACGATATTCAGGATCTAAAAAAACAACTTACTAGCACCGGTGGAGAGGTGGTGAGAGAGAACGACAGGCGGCAAAAACCTGCGCTTTTCTTCGCCAAAAATGACCTTGGTGGTCCTGGAATCCTTCCTAATGGACCTAGGAGGCTACTTTCACTATACAGGGTGTCCGACGAGAGAGTTTCAAGACTTGAAATTTAAATATCGTCGAGTATCAGTAAAAAACATGTCAGATGAAGTAGTTGCTTATCTTGAAAATGGAATGGACAAATTAGTGTTTAAAAAATGAATATCGAAATGAATTTTCAAGATGGCAATGGATAGTGGATGGAAAACTGAGCAAATTTTGTCACGTTCACTTTTTGCCAACACAAAAATTGAAGGAACTACCGATTAAAGATTTTCTTCCTAAAAATCATTTTTTATTTTCAAATGACTTCGATATAAGTATTAAATAAATGATAAAGAAAACAAAATTTGTTCAACTTTCCGTGTACCATTCATATCCAACAATTTTTTTTTTTTGAAAGATTTTATCTCGATCAACTTGTTTGAAATCAATGAAAAGCAGACATGACAAAATTTGCTCAGTTTTCTATCTTCCATCCATTCTCAATTTCCCCCATTTCAAAATCCGTTTCGATCATTATTTTTAGAATTCTCATTTGTTTCTTCAATTTTCAAGACAGGCAACTTCTTCATTTGACATGTTTTTAATTTGAAGTATTGACATTATCTCACTGGATACGGGGTACAGTTAAATCTAAAAACCAGCCCAATTGAAGTTGATTTTTTTACCCCACTTTATTGCATGGAACAAGTAAAACCACTCCTTATTGTATTTTCTGAGGAAGGCTTATTTTTAAAATAAATACAGCATAGAATAAATTTCTCCATCAAAATTGCTGACATTTGTTGAAGACTTTTTATATTTTTGTTAACTACTTCGCGTCGTCTGTAACGATGAGAAAATTTTGAAAAAAAATGTATGTTATGCTATAGCGTATAGGAACTCGATCTTTTTCCAATGATTTCAGCACTCAATTTCTTTCACTAGGATTACGTGCCTCTAGAAAAAACTTTAACTATACCTGAGGCTAATGGGAGGTAGTTGATAATTCTCTTCTCCCCCCCACCAATTTTTTTCGTATAACTCCAGTAATACGAGACCGTTACTTTAACAAGAGAACAATCCTCAAAAAGTGAAGATAAAAAAATTATAACGGTGTTATTTGCGTAAAAACCATTGATACCATTTTTTGGTAGATCAATAAATGAAATCAGCTCCAAAGGATCATCTCATCTTTATACAATATGCATACCTATGACTGGGTCCTACCTCAACCCATCACATCTATTCAAAATGCGCATACCTATTACCTACAACAAAACAAGTCACCTACTTAGATAAATGAAGGCGTTCCGTCCTTCACAACACTTACAACCAACGATTTCTCATCATTATCATCTTTACATCCTGCAACTTTTACCACATCTTTCTTACGTCTAATTCCCTCCCATGTGAATCCATCAGCTTATCCATCTATACGGGTACCATTTGTCGAAACGTAAAATTTGAAAAATTCCACCCCTCTATAATTTAGTAATTCGTCCGAATCTGTACAGATAAACGACTCCTCTTCTCTGTTCACCTTCTTCCCCACACCATTACGACCGACGACGCCGACAAAGATAGAACGAAATTTCGTATCAGCAAGATCGGCAGCACTGGCTCGTTCGATTTGTATCGTCGCAGTACGTCCAAAAGCTCTGTGTGTAAATGCGTTACGTCGTCGCGTCGTTGCCCAAACAGTGCATGTAAACTCGTACTAAAGTTCTTCTTATCATCGTTTTAAGTACATTATTTAATTGTTTCGAAAAAAAAAAAAGAAAAAAGGGGAAGAAAAACTGGAAATACTAACGCGATACCAATCGGTTTCTAAATTGTGATGCATTTATCGTGAATAATCTTACGTGAATCGTATACCGCATAATTACGCGTTTTCGTAGCTGTTCGCGGCTTAAAAATGGCCAATGAACTTAAAACGGCCGAGATGTTAAGTTCGAAAGTAACTTCGGATAAGCAGGAAAACGTACAGACTCAAAACAACCCTAGCAACCGAGGTAAGTACCCTTTTGCCGAGCGAAAAATTTGTATTTTTTTCGACGCGTATTATGCTTTACTTTTTTCTTTTTTTTTTCTTTTTTTTTTCTTTCACAATTGTTGGGAAAAATTACGATATTTATTTTCTTTCGTTTTTAATTACGTTGACCTATTGTAAAAGCAGGTCGTAGGTGAATTATTGAACGACGGATTATTTTAAAGGTTACCAGATCAGGGATTCTTTTGCCCCTTTATTACCTTACAATGTTACGTATACGTATTATTATTATTTAATACACACGTACAGTTACGTACACACATACACTCATACGCATTCGTCCTCAACTGTATACGCGTACTTGAATTTGTGTACTTAGTCGGTTTCCTAGAATTAATTTTCGGTGTAATTTTAAGCATAATAAATACAATATTTACGTATTAACGCGTAATTTGGATATTTCTCATTATCAACATGGAGTTTAATACACCCTAAGATATACGATACGATGTACGTGTATCATCAGTTCGCATGTCATAACTCGAGTCCATCAGGCAACTGGTGAATTTATAGCTCGTAATCGCGTTCCGCTTTAATCTACTAAAATGCCGTCGAAAAATTTTTCAAACCTTTGCTATCGAGTGCATTTTTTTTTCTAATGTCCCCCTCCTCTCTAATACCCTCCATAAAACAGAGTATTGAGGGGGGGAAGGGCCACTTATGAACCTTGATACATCAATAAAATAAAATATTTATAGTTAATATTCGTACGTCAACTATTCGTAGTTAATGAACTTCATTATTGATTCGGAGTATACCTTTCTATAACTTAAGTATCGTGCATAATCTATCAAAAAATATCGATCGAAAAGTAGCTAACGATTGGGCTGGTTTTGAAGTTCGAACGTCACACTCGTTGCGTTCGAATTTCAAATATTAGGTAATTTACTCGATACAGGTAGCAAACGATTCGAGCACTTGGACAGAAATTTAATTTACTTTTCATAAGTAGGTAGCATAGTAGTGGTGGAGGTAGAGGTAGAGAGGTACCTAGACCTACGCGTTTTTCCAACCATCGTACAAATATACGTAGACGTACCACAAGAAACCATCGTTATGTGAATTTTTCGTGTCACAATGTCACAATGACGTCATCATTTTTCAGTCAACTCCCAATACCGAACATCATACCGCACATGATACTAACTATTATTCGTTTAAGTAGCGTTTATAATAATAATAAAAAATAATGAAAACATGTAAATCATACTTAGCAACGGATATCACTCGCGAATAAAGCCAGTTTTAATGAGGAAATTGTCGTATTTGTTTTAACGATTTTTTTTTTTTTTTTTTTCAACTCGACAAAGTTTCTTAATGAAGCGAATTTTTTACGTACTTTATGCCGCATCGTGACACGAATGAAGTTAATCATTTTTAAATTGAAGGTATAAATTAAAAGTATCTTCGCGATGGTACTGATAGATCGTAACGATTTTTTTTTTCTTCGACAAAAATAACATAAAAATGAATAGAATGCGTTAAAATGGCCAAATTACAATTTTAAAAACTGAAAAATAAAACATATCTAAAACAAAACATGATTTTAAAATTTAATCGAGTATAATTGATGAATTCAGTGGTAATAATGGCTTGGAAAAAAATCTTAAAAATTAGGGCACTATATTTGAGTAGCGCGGATGAAGGGGCAGGAGGGAAGGGTTCACAGAAAATATTAAATTGAGGATAAGTGAATTTTTCGTCAAATTATGCAGAAATTTTAGACCCAAGGACAAGCGAGATCTGTAAGACTCAATCGTACAATCCTTGACTTTTTTTCCCAGAAGAATCACCTAAAAGTATTTATTAAATTCTCTTAAATGATTGGTAATTTGCAAAAAATTAGTACAAATTATTTGATCGTTTAAACTCTCGTTAAGATACCAAAATAAGTCAATTTTTTGCAGCAGTAATCGAACACAGAACCAGAAGATAATCGAAAAATTTCCCAATTACACAAAACTAGAACCAAAACCGAAACCGAAACCATTATAAATTCAAAGCCAACCTCTACATCGTAACCAAAATATCTTAAAATCGAAAATACAAACCGAACCCATCGTCAAATATTTGTTTCAGTTTTAGACTTGATTTTCCCTTTAATTTATTTTTTTTTGTTTTTTTCATTTCATAGCTAAAATTGAAATCATTCAAAATCATAAAGTAAGACTAAAATTTTTAACATTATTTTTAATTTTGATTGAAGTCCAGAATGTTTGAAATCCCAAGACCAAAGCCACTACCTTGAAAAATCCAAAAACGATGAAAAAATTTATTTAATCCTCGCAGGAATAACATATTCCAGTTGAAACCCCTCTCGTTAGCCTTGACACCCTACTACTCAAAAATCACTTTTTCCATGATAATAATTCAAACAGCTCAGTACTTGCGAAGAAGAACCATTCGAATTCGCAGATCCTGATTTAATAGAAAACGCAAATCGAAAAAACTCTTGTAACCAAATTTCTAGTTGCCGAAGTTGATTTGGGTCAACTAATTAAAAGGGAAGAGGCGAAATAAAAATTCCAAAACATTACAGTTCTTACAAAAAAAATTAAAATTTTGTAACTCTTAATGATAAACGGGGAAATATCGAGGAATGAATTCCCAATGATCAATATTGACCCTCAAAACTCATTTTTAACTATTTTTGAACACTTCAGAGCCTCCAGTTGAATTTTGAATTTTCTACAAAATTTCTAAATTTCGGGTACCAAAAGTGCCCTAATCAACAAAATCAATTTTAAATTTCGAAGAAAAATCAAAATTCAACTGAAGGCCCTGGTTAAGAAAGTTGAGAGGTTTGATACTAATTGAAAATTCATTCTTTAATGCTTCCAATTACTATTAAAAATTCCTAAATTTTCATTTTTTTTCGCGGGAGCAACGATAATATTTTTGAGTTTTACCCTCTCCCCTCCCCCGGCAGAATCACTTTCGGCAACTAGAAAAGTTACTGATTTTTCTAACATGGTCTTTCCATCTATCGAAATTTCGTTCAAATTGGAGCTGGCAAATTTGAGTGATTCCTTGTCAGCATAGGCTCACTGGGAACATTTTCTTTAGTAGGGGCCAGAATTTGAAAGAAAAACAAGGGGTAATACCATTTTACTATAATTATTCCACGGGGAGAATTAAAAAATATTTTTTTTAGACCTGATTTTAGTGAAGTATGAAAATCATGTAAAACGAAAAAAACATCGCTATCAGAAGAAAGAGTAGAAAGTGATTTTTAAGGGCATAATTCAGCACATCAAACCCTTATTTAAAATCCTACTAACTCTACGTGCTATTCATATACAAGGAGTAAATCAGAGCTCGCGTTCTTCCTTTGCTATACGACGGTTGCTCGCAATAAGAAAAACCGACCAAAAAACTACATTTTCAAGGCTGTGAGGGGATGTAAGGGGTTGAAAATTAAAACCCGCAAAAGACATATTTACAACCCTACTAAATCTACATAACAAATTTAAACTTCCTAGCTTCAATTTGGAGGTAAGTTTTGCGAGGAACAAATTCAAAAAATAACAAAAACCGATCAAAAAACTACCTTTTTGGGGGTGGGGGAAGAGGAGGATGTGTGCAATGGAACTAAAAAGTCGAAACTCCAAAATGCATATGTATGGCTTCTACTTAGTCTCTATACTAATTTTCAACTTCCTAGCTCAATTTGAGGAGGAGATAGGGGAGGGGTAGACCCTTTTTAAGCTTAAAAAGGGGGGAAACTCTAATATCGCCCTTCCTAATTGACCTAGAAGGCTAATTTTTAAACATATTATGTAACGTAGGATTGTCTACTAATTGACTGAAAAAAGGATAATTTTTGCGATTTTACCTCCCCAGCACCCCCTCCCCGAAATTTGGACACAACCGAATTTTGACCCGAGGTGAACCCCACTGTACAATATTAAATCCGTCAACAATCAAAGCCTCTTTCCCAAATTTTATCGATTTTGGTCGCTATCAAGCTGAGTAAATGATTTTTAGTTTCAGGAAAAAACAGAAAAAAAAATAAATATCTGACATGGCTAAGAATTGTTATAATAGTCTTCGAGGACCTTAAAACATATTTTGTTAGCATCTCCCCTTCATCCGCCATAGGTCGATGGACGATAACACCCTGGTTTTTATTGACAATATGACATAGAAAATCTTCTAAGAATAGAAGAAAGGTCAAGCGAAGCGAGAGGGAAATTATAAAAAATATCAAAAGCGAATAGTTTAAGAAAGTCATTATAGTGCATTTTCAAGTTGCAATCAAATTATTCCTCAATATGCTTCAAAACTGATTTTTGAAAAATTTCTCTTAGAAGGGGGTTATAGCCTTCAGCCATTTCCCTTGAGTACACCAATATTTGTCACAATATCTAAAACAAAAAGATGGTCAACAATGCGAAAACATAATGATAGAAATGTTTATAAAACAATTAGGTACAAAATATTCTATGTTATAAATATTGTCACAAAAAATTAAGATGGGCGAGTATCAACAAAATCCATTTTTTCACTCTAGAAGACCATCGCGTTCATTATTACACACGTCACATTAATTTTCATTTTTACGATTTTCAATCAGAAACACCTATTAAATATCTAGTTTGTGTTTTTTATATTCCTGGAAAATTGCAGAGTAATAGAGGAATTTTAAAGATTTTTTTCAAACTTGGCCCAAAAAATTCATTCATAATTACGAATTTAAAGTTTTGGCCCACTGATATGATTTAATTTTGCGACGAGAGAATACGAAAGAAAACAGGTCAGCGATCTCAGATAAGTCTAATCTGTACACAGCATCGAATTTCTGCACATGTAAAATTCAATCTAACGATATTTCAATTTGCTCGGATCTGCTCGTAAATACAAACAAACAATTCACACAGATCAGCAAAATCGAGCATAATGAATTTCGACATTTCACGCGTTTTCCGCGTTTAAAATTCTAATCACACCCTAAGCGTTGGATAATAGCAGAGGAAAAATCGTAGAATTCATTTTCCTTTCATTTCCAGTCAATATACGCATTAGAGGGATGAATAATGAACACATTAAATCTCCTATGTACACAATCTTCCACTATATTCGAAATATTAATTCACGAGTTATAAACTTTCTCCATCGTAAAATGTCAACTCTCTTCTATTCCTCTTCCTTCTCCTAGTACAAAAAATAATCACCACCGCACTGGAGACTTTACACTTGATACATAAAGCCTTATACACGTACATCGTAGCGAAACACATCACACTATTACTTCCGCATTAGCAAATTTCCCTATAATTTTTCCCTCTGTTTGCACAACAGACACTGCCCATCTATAACGTCTGCTGCTATATGAAGCGAAAAAAAAAAAAAAAAAAAGAAAAGGAAAAAACACTCGCAACGGCGCATTCGCTCATTTATCGATTAATCGTTTCAAATAAAAGGCACCCCCACCCGATGCATAAGTATTTTGGGAGGAGAAAAAACAACAACATACGAGGTTAATGAACACAGTACAAAAAGATAATGCATTTGTCAACTTTTAATTCGTTGTTATCACGATTGAAAAACAAAAACTGATAATTATATATCGAGTTATGACCAGCGCACCGCAGGCAGGTAATGTACTAAACGTATTCGTGTATGCCCAAGCTAGAAGCACAATTCGTACGTAAAACAGGTGGTTTTAGTTTCCGCAGCAGGGTGATGAAAAGGGGGAGAAAAAAGGGGTTACACAGAATACAGGTCGTAATAAAAATTCACCGGTGTGTGTGGTGGAATGTACTCGACTGCTCGTGTATGTTTTTTTTTCCACAACGAATTATCACTTCCTAAATCTCGTTCGCCATTTGGTTATCAGTATGTTATTTAATTAAACCCCGGCGACGAGGTGAGGAGTAGATACGCGACTTAAATTAATCAAAGAGTTAAATTCATTACCTGTTTGGGTTCGTTTCTCATGCATCGTCGTCGCATCGTTCGCTGTCCGAATGAAAATTCTTTTCTAATTAGAACACGAACCAAGGTACGAGATTCCCAGAACATGGTGTGAAATTTTTAACCCAATGATCGTATTATACGTAGAAGTATATAGGCATGTGCTAGCGATCTGAAAGAAGACAGGAAAAAAAATGAAAATGACAAAAGCCATGAGTATTTCCGCGCCACGCTAGCTGGCAAGAATGGCGAGATATAGCTGTTAATTTTATAAATATTACATAAACGTTAATTAGATACAAATTACGGTATAAACCAGTATTTCGAGTTACCTTATAGTCGTTTGCTACTCATCGTGTTATCTTCCCAATGTATACAAAGTTTACCGATGATAAACATACGTAAGTACAGTACTTATCGAAGTACAACTTACTCGTACATACCTTTTTTTTTTTTTCGCTCTCTTAAACAGCCATCGAGACTTTCGTTTTCTCTGTTTATGGTTTGAGGCGTCGTCGTCGCTTAGTGTTTCCATCCTTGAGTAAAGCTAACGGATTCACGCGATCGAGTTTCATTCGCGAATAGTACGAACTACGTTGCCTCAGGCACAGGCGGAGACATCCAATGTAAGGAAGTTTTACCCATAGGTACACCAAGCAGTCACTTCTTTTTGGTCTGGATTATGATAACGATGGCGATAGCAAACTCTGTCTGAAATTAAACGTAGAAAAAAAGAAAATATAACCAAATGAAAAATTACACGTTGACGTTAAAATTATAGTAGTATCTACCAAGGTAGAGGTACCTAATACGCAGTACCACGCGTGTTATTTTGGACAAAACCAAGGAAGCAAAGACAGCGAGGAAAGTATCGCATATGCATGCTGTATCATGTTACCGAATGACACAAATTCGTGTACGAGTTCGCCATTACACACGACAATTATTTGAAAATAATAAAAATTTTCTGACAGCCCTATCCTCGTTTGAAAGTAAGTACAAGAGGAAGGGACGGATGTTTAATTCGATGTAATACCTGTATACTGTGTATATAGCAATATCTCCTCCGATGTGGCACGACAATTGTGTGTGGCGTGTCAAAATAAAAAAATATGTAAAATTTGCGTATGCCACGAAAATATTTATCAGAACAGAGGGAAACGAAGAAAAATAAAGAAAACTAACAACTGTCGGAAGAGTAAATACCGAGCATCGTTCACAAAGTACCCTCACCTTTTTCGTATCAATCAGAAACGTGGTACCAGCATGGTTTTTATACAGGGTGTCTCAAGAAATACAACCTATACAATAAGTCATTTTACGCTTTCGCATATCAAAACCATCAGTTAAAAATTATAAACAGAACTTTTATTCAAATTTTTAGCTTAATTTTCTATTTTTCATATTGTCAAATAAAACCAAGCTATAACAGACTATAGATTAATGGTGGGTACAAGAGGGGGGGGAGAGGAGGAAGAGAATTAAGTAAATCTCTTTCGGCATCCTAACAATCCATTAACACCATCTTTGAGCAGGGCAGATATTCATTTTTATTTAAAATTTCTTTTTAACAAAGACTTGAATAATTCACTTCTTTGGATAGATAGATTAAAATCGCCCAAATTCGACCAATAAGTTTCAATTGGTGGCAGATTAGATATGTATATATATATATATATGAGTGTGGATGAGGTTGGATGGAAATTCAGTTATGCCCAAATTTGGGGGAGAGGGGATGAAGGGCAAAAATCGCGAAAATTTTCTTTTTTGAACCAATTGATTGAAAACAAAAGTTGCATACCGTATCCAAAAATCAGCCTCCTACGTCAATTAGAAGGGGAGAAATAAGAGTTTTCCCCCTTTTTGACCTTGACAAAAAGATATTCTACGCATATCTTCCCTCTAAATTGAAGTAGTAGGTAGAAATTTTGCATATAGAGATACTAGATAAGCCTATTTGCGGTTTCGACTTTTCACCTACATTGTAGCATAACACAGCCCCTAGAAAGTACTTTTTGGAAGTGTTTTGCCGTTTCTCGAGGTTATGCTCCCTCCATCTCCCCTCTGAATTGAGTTGCGAGGTTGAAATCTGGTATGCAGAATTATTAGACGTCCTAGGTGTGCCTTTTGGGGACTTCCGACTTATTAGTCCCATTGCAACCTCTCACAGCTCCAAAAAAGTACATTTTTGAATGATTTCCCTTATTTGTCCTTCCAATATTTCCCCTCCAAATTGAATATGGAAATCAAAATTCATCAAATAGATACAATGGAGAGAGGTAGGCTCTTCGATGTACCTTCTGAGCGTTTCGAATTTTTAGCTTCGTTGCAACCTCTCACAGCAGCAAAAAAATGCATTTTTGAGTGATTTCCGTTATTTTTCGAGTTTGCCCTTCCAAAATTTCCCCTCCAAATTGAGTATGGAAGTCGAAATTCATCAAGTAGATATAGTGTAAAGAGGGGAGACTCTTCGATGAACCTTCCGGGCGTTTCAAATTTTCAGCTCCATTGTAACCTCTCACAGTAGTCTCAAAAAATACATTTTTGAGCGGTTTTCGTTATTTTTCGTATTTATCTTTCTCGTATCTCTCTTCCAAGGGGGAAGGGGGAGGGAGTGATTGGTCTTCGAGCTCCCAAAAATTGCATTTCTTAGAGGTCGTTATTTTCCGAGTTTGTTCTTCTCATATCCCCCCCTTCAAATTGAGTAATTTATAGCGGGGGAAGGAAGTTTTCAGAGGTACTTTTTGGTAATTTAGGATTTTTAGCTACATTGCACCCTTTACAGACACAAGAAAGTAATTTGGAATTTTTTCCTTTTTTCGATCTCAGAAAAGTCAGTTCCTCGCATAAATCTCCCCCTCCCCCCTCTGAGCTAAAAATCTGTACTATGATAAATACAGTAGATGCCCTGAATGATCTTTTCAGGTTTTTTGACCGTTTGATTGAATGAGATCTGATTTTTGCCCTCTTGAATTTGTCCAACACATATCTCACTTTCAAATTGAGCTAAGAGATTGAAATTTGACCAATTCTAAAAAAAGTTATATCCAAATATTCAATTCAAGGTATTAATTAAAATATAAAATTAATTAAAGAAAATTCTAGGTTTACTTGTGAAATTAATTCTGATTCTCTCTCTGAACACGATTTAATTCAATTGATATGAA
The DNA here is from genome assembly GCA_900060175.1 of Ferrisia virgata. Lineage (NCBI taxonomy): Eukaryota > Metazoa > Arthropoda > Insecta > Hemiptera > Pseudococcidae > Ferrisia > Ferrisia virgata. The sequence continues at coordinate 6,743 of FIZR01031816.1, read as the reverse complement.
TAAAATTCATAAACAAACAACTATAAATCTAAAGAAATCTTTAAACTAAAGAATTTCTTTAAATAAATTAAATTAAAATTTGGGTCTTAGACGTGGTGCCGTTTGACCAGTTTTGACTTTTCAGTTCAATATTAGACCACCGTCCCCTTCCATAAACTCAAAAACGTATTTCTTGGATAGTTTTTGGTATTTTTCGAGTTTATCCTATTAATATTAACTGCTACCACTACCTTTGATTGAGAAAAAATGTCATAGAAAACTACTTTCTTTTAATCCATCAGTGGAATAATTCACGTAATTGCAATATTTTACGAAAATCGAGCTGAAAAAGTAGCAGCACATTGTGACGTTTTTTCTGATTTTGCGAATGAATTTATCATAAAATGATAATTAAATCTGAAAAATTCTATCCAAAAAATTCATAGACCAATAAGCCCTTACACAGGCGATCATTGAATAAAGTTACTTAGAAAATTTAAAACCACTGCCCACAGAATTTTCCTTATGAACCCAGTGTAATAGGACCTCCTATAAACGCACATAGACCTGGGCCCACAAAACTTGGCAGTTGGCACCAACTTTACTAAACGACGATAAATTCCATCGAGTCAGTTAACCAAACAGAAGATGATTTTTTTAAGACTCATTTATTCTCGACTAACCATCAATATTTCATTTCTCCTCCACTCGTAATATGAACTTCGAGACCTAGCTGGGATCGAAAACGATAAATCATCCAGCCAAATATTCTAAATTGAATCCGGCAATCTTTTTCATCCTTCCACCCTTTTTTTGAAAAACAACGCAGCGCCACCACGCCAAACAGGAGTAATACACGTACTCATTTTTCATAACCCTCGAGCCCTCGTCTACGACCATTACTCGATAGGATGACATCATATATACATATTTTGGGGTCGTTCGTGCGCTTACTAGTTTCGCTTTTACGTTGCAGAATTCTGCTCCATTGCATCAGTGGAAAGTAGTATTGCACGATGTTAGACCATCGTAGGTTAGGTATAAATAAAGTAAGATTATATGGTAAAGGGTGGACGACGATGCCGAAGTTGGGTGCGGTAAACTTATTCGTAATCCGTATACAACAGTTGAAGTATCGTATCAATCGTTTTGTATTTGTACATTTATTAACCGCCTTATCATGCTAACGTGCGTGTGTTTTTCACGTTTAATTGAATTCCTTCCTCGACGCAATTCGCAAGTTCTAGGTCTGCCAACCCCTGACGCCGACGTCGACGTCGCCCTGTGTTTTACCAAGCGATTCTTAAGTGTCAGACTGTGTTAAGTGATTAGTTTAGGTGTACTGTACATTTACGTACTACGTGGACCGCATAGTCGTATGATGACTAAATTACAGCCCTTTAAAAAGAGTGATATTTTTAGATGAATTGGAAATGAGGGAAGAATCTCGATTTTACGAGAATTTCATAAAGGGTAGAATTGCGAGAAAAAAGGGGATTAAAGAAAAAGAGAATTGATTTTAAACGGATATTGGTGAAAAATTAATTTTAGAGAAAATGAAGAGATGGGATAGATAGAAAGATAGAGGTATAGAGATACGGGTGAATTAAAACACATCCAATGTAAAAAAAAAAAAATTGAAAAATAAAAAAAGGTAAATCAAATCATTCTAGAAAAATTGCTCAGTTATCAAAAAAAAAAATTAAAATTTGGGAAAAAGCAACCGATACATTTCAAGAATCATACGAAACTGTGCCAAAATGAAAAAAAACTGCGGTTAAACTAATCGAGAAAGTTAATTTGAAAAATCAAAATGAAATAGAACATGAGAAAAATTTACAATTTATTAACCCTGTCTACACATTTTCCACTTTCATTTTATTCAAATTCTCAAAATTCAAATTTTGCTTCAATTTCTAAGCTCCGTCTGCAATTACGACTAGGAAAAACAATCCTAAAAAAAATCGAAATTTCAAAATTTACATAAAATCATCGTATAAAAAAGATTCGATCAGCATAATTTGATCCGCTGAATGCACGAATTTGAGCATAATTCTTTTATCCGAGTAAATTATAATATAACTACTAGCAATTTCCATATTTCCTTATTTTTCATGTTTTTTTACAATTTTCGATCAATTGTTCGCATTTTTTACCCATTTTTATTATATTTTTTTTACATAATTTTCAATTACTTATTACAATTTTTGGCAAATTGCAACGTATTTTTCAACATTATTTCGCGGTTTATGATCAATTTTTATTATATTTTTAACTAGTTTTCAAAGATTTATAACGATTTTTAGTCAAATTTTACTCATTCTTCAACATTATTTCGCAACGTTAGATCAATTTTCTGCATTTTAAACCAATTTTTGTCGAATTTTTACTCAACTTTTGATACTTTTTGACAACTTTTAGTTAATTTTTATTAATCATTTAACAATTTTTGTTTCGTTTTTAACTGATTTTCGGTATTTTTTACACAATTTCTGCTCAGTTTTCTTTTATTTTTCAGCAATTTTTTACGATTTTAGATCCATTTTCGATGATTTTTAACGATTTTTTCTATATTTTAGGTAAATTTTCAACAATTTTTCAACTTGTTTAGTGATTCTTGATTAATTTTCTGCATTTTATACGAATTTTTGTCTAATTTTAACCTAATTTTCGATGATTATCAATGATTTTCAATGATTTTTTTTCACATTTTTGGTTTCGCAATTTTCGACCCATTTTCCCACTTTTTTCCCATTTTTGTCAAACTTATACCAACCTCACAATGATTCTTCACAATTTTTGGTCTATTTTCATTTATTTTTCACAATTATTTCGTGATTTTTCTGCATTTTCTACGCATTTTTATCAATTTTTCATCCAATTTTCGATTATTTTCAACAATTTTTCGTGATTTTTCATCAAATTCTCACATTTTTGAACCATTTTTGATAGTTTTTAACAGTTTTTGATCAATTTACACTCGTTTTTCAACAATTTTTTGCAATTTTAGGTCAATTTTCAATGATTTTTAACAATTCTTATCAATATTTTAGATCAATTATCATCAATTTTTTATCCGTTTTTCGTGATTTTTCACCCGATTTTCTACTGTTTCAATAATTTTTTCTCAAATTTCAGGTCAATTTTTAATTATTTTTCACATTTTTACTGATTTTTAAACAATTTTCTGAACTTTTTACCAATATTTGCCGAATTTTTACCTAATTTTCGATGATTTTTAGTAATTTTTTCGTGTTAGTAGTCAATTTTCATCAATTTTTCACCATTATTTCGTAATTTCTGCACTTTTTACCCATTTTTGTCAAATTTTTAGGCAATTTTCGATGATTTTTATTTCATATTTTAGATGAATTTTCATCAATTTTTCATTAGTTTTTCATTATTTTTGATCAATGTCCTGAATTTTTTACTCGTTTTTGTCAAATTTTTAACCAATTTTCGATAATTTTTTTCTACTTTTTTGGCGGATTTTCATCAATTTTTCATTAGGTTTTCGTTATTATTGATCAATATTCTGAATCTTTTACTCATTTTTGTCAAATTTTTATCCTATTTTGTATTATTTTCAACGATTTTTGATCAAATTTCACTGCTTTTTCAACATTATCTCGTAAGTTTTACTCAATTTTCAGTACTTTTCAACGATTTCTGGTCAAATTTCACTCATTTCTCAACATTATAACGTGACTTTTGATCAATTTTCTGCACTTTTTACCCATTTTTTGACAAATTTTTACCCAATTTTCGATATGATTTTTTCTTCATATTTTTGGCAAATTTTCATCAATTTTTCATTAGTTTTTCGTTATTTTTGATCAATTTCCCGAACCTTTTACTCATTTATTTTGTATTATTTTTAACGATTTTTTGTCAATTTGCACTATTTTCTCAACATTATTTCGTAATTTTTGATCAATTTTCAGCACTTTTACATATTTTTGTCAATTATTTATTCAATTTTTAATGATTTTCAACCATTTCCGGTCAAATTTCACTCATTTTTCAGTATTGTATCGTGACTTTTGATCAATTTTCTGCACTTTTACCCCTTTTTTTTGACAAATTTTTACCCAATTTTGGATGATTTTTAACGATTTTTGGCGAAAATTTACTCCTTATTGTCCTTTTTTACATTATTTCGTGATTTTTGATCCATTTTCACTCCCTTTTCAACATTTTTTCGTGTTTTTTTTTGATCAATTTTCCGAATTTTTGTACCCATTTTTGTCGTATTTTTATCCAAATTTCAATGATTTACGTATAACGATTTTTGCTCAAATTTCACGTACTTTTTAACATTAATGGCTGAAAAGAGTAACTGTTCGGCATATAACAAGCGGTGGGAGGGGGTTATGGATCCAATATTCGGTTAGTTTCAAATTTCAGTTCTGGTGCTAATTCGCCTGTCTCATTCATCAGCTTACTTTGTTTAAAAATGGTCGGCGTGTTATAGGAAGAACTATTTATAATAAGATTAAACAATTTTTCGGCAAATATTACGTCATCTATACTACCTATTCCTACCCTGATCCTAAGTGATATTGTGGTATCCCTGGTATCGCTAGAGGACGTGAAACTTTTTGTATCACTAATTGTTTCAGTTGAGACGGTCATTCCACCGACCGACAAGTTCAAGAATCAAAGAAAGCCATATACGAGTACGTTCCATTCATACTGGTATAATTACGTTAGGCAGTAGTTGTACCTACAATTCCACTACCTGTTGTACGCACCATGTAGCTAATAGGTACTAGGTAGGTAGATATAGGTACACATACCGACTACATATATCTATGCGAAGTTGAGTTGTATATATTTGTATATGTGTGAGTGAGTATACACGAGTGAGAAGACAAAGTATACCTATAATACTTAATAACAATCTCATTTCTTTATCTCTCTTGTCTCTACCTTATCACATCGTTTCCGCCATAATTATGCAAGTTATAGGATAGATTTTAGATAAACTGCATAATATTTTCCAATACCTACCATTGCATAGTATATGGACTAAATTCGAAACCTCGTGGAAGAAATTTTCGATACGAAATTCTATAAAATACAATATTCTACAATCAAAATAGATATACCTTTACTTATAGGTATAGGCATCAATTAAATGACGCAACAAATTTTACCCTTTGAGCTTCTCTCTCTCTAAACAAATCGTATACGTACTATACGTAGACTTTACGAAGCGTACAGAAAAAGGGCGTATTATCGGTATTCGGTTATTGGTAATATCATTATCGTCGTTTCAGTGTGTTAAGTTTCGCTTCATATATAAAACAAAGGCCGGAACATCGCGTGACCAAGTTTTTGGAGGAAAGACGACCTCGCCCTGGCACACCAACGCCCCAAGCCCGAGCGAGGGCTTCCCTCCAAAATAATTCCATATCATAGCCGGTCTTCGATACGTGTAGGTACGTCTCTCTACGAATATATCGGTGGCGCGTGTAATTTCAACGTGTCATTTAATATTAAAACAGTGATTCGGCTGCATATACGTAAAAAAGGTAACTTTAAAATTAACCTAACACTCGGGTAAGTACACTCAATCATCCAATATCTATATCTATTTTACTATCACTATCGCTTCTCTAAGCACATTTTTTAATCGCGTAATATAATTTAAAAACAGATCATTCCCTAAACATGTACAAATAGAGTGTATCGAGAACAAAGAACATACCTCGGATTCGGACCAAACTCACGTAGGTGATTGACTTTGAATTGAAAACCCACCATACAAAATTTTGTGAACCTAGCTTAAATGGGGCGAGGCTATGAGACCTCAAAATAGGGTCATTTTCGAAAAAGACGCTGTTTTTCGTCATTTTCAACCACTAATAATGGTGTAGGACACCTCGGCCCCAGAGCTGAAAAAGTACGATTGTACTAGTGGTGTTGGCGGAGCTCGGTTAACGGAGATTTTTCAAAAATCAGCTTATCGGTTATAACCGGAGCTTAATTTTTTAATGAGCAAATTGACCGTTTTTTTTTTGAATCTCCCGTTATTTTTCATGCTGAAAAATTTTCATTTTTACGTGAAAATCTTGCAGTCTCTTCTATGTGATACTGTCAATGAAAACCAGGCTATTACAATCTTTCGATCTGTGACGGATAATGGAAGGAATATCAACAAAATCCATTTTAGGGTCCTAGAAGACTATTAAGATCATTTTTATCTAAGTCAAATATTTATTTTTATTTTATAATTTTTAAAATTTTTTTCCGAACACTAAAATTATGTACTCAGCTCAATAGTGACCAAAATCGTTCCAATTCAGTCAATCGGCTCATTTTGGAGGTTGGTGCGATATATATGAGTGGGAATGATCTTGGGTCAAAATTCAGCTATACTTCAATTTAGGGGAGGGGGTGCTGAGGGGCCAAAAACGCAAAAACTGTTCCTTCCTAAGCCAATCGATAGGTAACCCAAAGTTGTATAACTTATCCAAAAATCAACCTCCTAGGTCAATTAAAAGGTAAGATATGAGGGTTTTTTCCCTTTTTAACCTTGATAAAGGGCTCTCCCTCTTCTATCTCCATACCAAATTAAGCTATAAAGTTGAAATTTGATATCTGCATTCAATAAGGGTCCTTAGATGTGTATTTTTGCTTTTCAACTCCCTTGCACTCCCTCACATCCCTAAAAATGTGGTTTTTTAGTCGTTTTTTCTCATTTTTTGAGTTCCATCCTTGTTTAACTCCCCCCCCCCCATGAGCTAGGAACTCGTAGG
>FIZR01031811.1:4073-39657 GCA_900060175.1 Ferrisia virgata | reverse complement strand
GAGTTCGCGGGGCCCTTGAAAACAGCTGGGGCCCGGGGCATCTTGCCCCTTTTGCGGGCCTGGGTTTGGCTAATTTTTGAGCTGAAAAAAAAAAACCTACAAAAAGCTGAATTTCTCGACAAAGGTTGCGCGTGTATGTAAAAATATGCTTCTCGATTGACGTGTACCGAATTTCGACGTCCGCATCTCGCTGGTAACTTTTTCTCGACATTTAACACGAAACTGAAGACGTACGCGGTGCCCGGTACAAGCACTCAATTTCCACATCAGCATCGACAAAAATTCACGATAGCGGTAAAAAATTGAAGAAAAAAAAGACACGGACACGCTATCGACCATAAAGGCTGCATCGTACCAGTATTATAATGAATATATTTACCTAGGTTAGCGTAATAACGTACGAATACGGGTGCGGAAACGTTATACGTTGAGCTAATAATTATCGGCGTAATTGACTGTGCGGATGCGGACGACTGACGAGTAGCGAACCGGAAGAACTGACTGGCGGCCAGATTACTGGTGTGCTATCTACGAGTACGAGTACAAGTACGAGTACGCTCGTTTAATTTACCTAATACATAGTTTTTGCGTTAGCTGCAATTTGCTGTAGATGCAGCTCGGCAGCTCGACCGTCTTGTTACGTGTAAAATGTAATACGTTGAATAACCAGTTATCAATACACGCGACTTTAATTTGGCGCACATTTATACCTACGTACACTACGATGCGTATGTGTGTGTACAGCTCTACAGGTAGGTAGGTAGGTTAAATATACGTGTACGTGGACCGGTAGAGGTACGTACCTTTACCTACATTCGTAGGCCTATGGTAGGCCAACATTTCAGAAAGACGACTGCATTCTCACGTATATGTACATCTACATCGTATGCACATATCATGTACATATATCTACATAAACATTACATACACAGACGATACACGTACCTACTTGCTACCTATAGTACGTAGTACACACTACATCACTACATATTACCAGACCTATTGAACGTAAATGGGCAGGTACGTGAAAAATATTTATGTAGCCTATTTAGCGTGCGACATTGACCGTTATTCAAGTACGGAATTGCGCGGGTTCGATACGCGTACATAATTTTAAATTCCGATACATATATATACTCGTAGGTATAGGCAAATACATACGTCCACGTACCCATATATTATTATACATACATGCGCAAATATACGCGGTATTCGTGCTGCGCGCAGATCGCACGCATCGCATCGCATCGCATCGCATCGTATCGATAAGTAGCTAAAGATACATCAGCATCAGACCATGCCATATACAATGGTTAGTACCACAACTTTGGCTTAGGTAATGGATACGTGGCATATGAATTTGCAATATGTGTAAATCTACGTACTAGCTTGTAGGTGGTGGCTTCGGCTGTACTGTACTGTACTGTACTGTACGTACGAGTATCTAGCACCTAGGTAGAGTTACTGCAAATTAGGTCCACTACATCGGGTGTTAAGATATCCGCCGTGCAGTAACGGGTGCAGATATTCTAGGGTCATTTATGTCGACATAGTATAGTACTGTGACGATCGACTGTAGATACAGCCAACAATTGCACATTTAACTACAGTTCTGGTGCTACAGTCTGCACATAGCTAGCTAAGTGTACCTACCTACCTATCTACGATTATTTAGTAAACGATTACTCACTCGAGCATGGTCGGTTCAGAATAATATAAGGTGGCAGCTTCACTTGAGGTGGTTCCATCTTGGGAGATTTGACGAAAGCGTAGTATCCTTCTGGCGTACCTTCCACTTCGTTCTCTATCGTAAATGAAGACGCTGACATGGACGGCAACGCGCAATACGAAGTCGAATTTATTATTATAAAACTTACGGATAGGATTTTGATCACCGTGAATGCTCCGTAGTAAAATGATCCTAAATCGAATACCTGAAAAAAGTCGACAAAACGATAATCACGCCGTTAGATAGTCGCATTAATCGATACACGATCCATATTCGGTCATTGTATTTCGCGTTTATTACAAGCCCAAGTTCAAGTACGTACCTAAAACGCCGCACATTGGCGCATTGTTTATTACGCTTTCGACCGAGTTTCACGGTATTTCGTATATTTCTACGTAAGCTTATCGTATTCGTACGTATTACGTAGACAACTTACCAAACGCCAACACCTTTGGCAGATTGTTCAGTCGCAACGGCGATATTGCTATGTTTGTTCGACCAACCCAACCCCTAGCTAACGATTCGTTTTGTTATCGTAGCCGATACTGACGTATACTGCTACACACGATGAGCGAGCTCATCTTACTGATGAAGGAAGCAACCTACGTACGTCCAACAAAAGAATACGCGCGATGAAAATGCGACAAACAACGTAGTAGACAACTGTAGACTGATTCTGCTGCCACCATCGTTGGCCGAGACTCGTTCTTTTTCTACATAGAAATCTAAAAGCATCTATGTTTGAAATCTCGACCAATCAGAATTGTGAATAGGTTGAGCGAAAATTAGTGAACAGCGCTGCTAACGGAGAAGCCTCGAGTAACTATGGGCAAAAAATGTCGCTTAATCCACCACTCACTGCTGCCGTACCCTACGTCTACGAGACGGTGAAATCAACTTTTAACGAAAATTTCTTTCAATACGGGGGCCGAAATACGATTACTCTCGATCGCGAACTTCCCACCAAAATTATTTGTTTCATAATTACTGGGATATGCCTGTAGGGATTTAATTTCTGATATCCGGACTCGGGCGATCCGAAAATTTTCAAAATTTTAGTCAGTTATTGGTATTGCATAGATGTGCGCGTGGTACAACAATTTTCTCGAACATCAGTTTGTATTTTTCCTGTTCTTTGCGCATCAACAACTCCACACAACAGCATATTCGCAAATTTGTTTAGTTACCGAGGGAGCGACGCTGAAATAAGGCGGTCGAGCTATGGCAGGAGAGGTGGGAGGTGTTAGAGGCCATAAAGACGAGAAGGTTCATTCCAGGAATCCGTAGACGACTGCAGTAAGGCCTGGCTTTGTCCAACGTATAGCAGTGCCCAACTATTGACCAAACATGGGAATAGAGATTCGCACCTAACTGTCTGCGGTGTGGAAATGATGCCGCTGGAGTAGTCGAGTACGGTCCGCATACTATATTCGGCTGTCTCGATGAAACCAGCAACAAAGCCGGGAACACCCGGAAAGCCAACCTGCAACTCGCCAAGGAGCGGACGTGCCCTCTGGCGGATTTACTCCTGTATGAGGGCTGGTCCCTCGCAACCGACCTTCGCTAAGGAGGCATCGGGTCGAGAAGAAGTAACGGTCGGCACACGTAAGCCAGACTAATCTTTCAAGTATCCGAACATAGCCGAGGAGCTAGCCAGTGGTGAAATCGGTCCTACGAAGAGGCACATAGTCCCCATACGTATACTAGCCAGATCAATGCAGCCCAAGACATCGAACGTAGTCACTCTGGTTTCCTATCTACACTCCATAAGATTAATATATATAATATTTTGTCAATTTTGTAAAGGTCGAGTTTTATTTGTAAAAATTACATACGTTTTACTTCAGTATAAGTAATCGAAGAAGTTCGAGTTGAGGAAAGATGCGATTATCCGTACGAAGCGATGAAGTGTAAACTGGGAGCGCTTCGTACGGTGAGCGCAGAAAAAAAAACTTCCTGCGGTATTTTTGAAGCCCAAAATAACGAGGAAAATACGAATCGATCTTAATAAAAATTATACCACGCGCACATCCATCTACGCAATACCGACAACTTGGCAAAATTTTGAAAATTTTTGTGCCCCGTGGGCCCCGTATATGGAAGGGGGTCAAAAATTTGGGTGAAAAGGGTGACATTAACAAAAATTTTACCACCTCGGCCAACAAAAATGAACGGAAATTTACAGCGAAAGAAAGTAATATCGAGCCCTGTTTTTGTCGTAACGCCAATTTTAGTGCAAATATAGCGGAAAACTGGAATTTCTAAGACGATTGTCCTCCTCCTCCGCCTCCTCCCCTCCCCTCATCCTATCGTAGGTAATTTTTATTACCTATGTTGTTCAGAGAGAGCGGTTTACAAAATATTCGCGAAGAAAGTTTTCGTTCCGAATTTTTTTTCCAACCACAGAGTCCATTTTTGGTGTAGATTTACTGCGTCAATAATCGGAATATCCATCTATAAATAGATAGGCAGGTAGGTAGGTAGGTAGGTAGGTAGGTAGGTACTAGGCAGGTACGAGTACGATGTGCGACGATCCGCCGTTAGACGATGAAGCGTGCGGATGATGGAAAAACGGCCTGCGGGACTGCGCGGCAATACAATCGATTATGCCTGCCAATAGATTTCCCATTATCTCGCTAGCTGCTGGTTGCTATTGCTATACATTTCGAATAGAAACTTGTCGCGTAAAGTTTAATTTTATGCTTTTATTTTTAATTAGCACATTTCTCCAAAACGTACACGCTCGCCATTGCTGCTTCGTAAGTATTCGAGCGAACAGCGGCCAACTAGTCACGAGTGAGCATACTCGTCGAATAGGTTAATGAGAATCAGAATTGGTTCTAATCAATTCGTCTGACTGCAGTATTCGCGTTTTAATTAAAACCGCTCGCTTACCGTCGCACGATCGCGAGCGATCCACCAATCAGCGTACTATGCGTAAGTACCTACCTAAAAGCCAAATCATTTTTGAAAGAAAGCGAACCATTAGCGACAATTTATTGCTGTCGTCGCGCGTTCTAGCTCCGTTTTCAAATAGCCAGACGATACCGACATCGACATCGACATCGACATCGTCATCGTCATCGTCATCGTCGTAGTTTATTGGCAGCAAGAGCAACGATAGCTTGGCACGTAGATAATACAGCTCTAGATACGTGTACCTTTGCCTTTACGTACGGTTCTACTCCGCGATGCTGCTGATTGCAGACACATATACGTACGGTGCACCGTTCGTTATAAGTAGCAGATCTGCATTTGAACGATTCGTATGTAAGTTCTTGGAGAAGTTGGCCCGAATGGATATGACCAATCAGTGGCGGTTAACGAGCCTTTAATCTTCGTAAGTGCAGTACAAATACGTACGACTACAAACAAACACGCACGAAGGCAGAGAGGTAAAGGTATACTGTAGACTGTAGAGCTACCTACCTCTTTTGTGCCTTTATCTCAATTCGAGTTTAGATTTTACTCGAGTCTAGCTATAGGCCTATCTGCATTCTGCATACTTGCGTTGTCGCTGGCTCATTTCATTTTCAGATATTCGATATCTACATTATTCGTACCCCTCAGTCCCTCCTCTCCCTCCTACCTATCGTGTTTATCTGTGATTTTTTTTTTTTTTTTTTTTTCGTAACAACGGGCGATACGGACGGATGTTGAAAGGAAACCGCGTCTAATTGTGGGCAAGCAGGCGTTAACCTACATTTTAAACATCTCTCTTCGCAGTCTATACCTACCTACCTACCTACCTACCTATACCTACGCTAATATCTTCATTGGAAACAGTATCGCGTATTTATTAGGTAGCCAGTCTATCATCGGTATTCGGCAGAGGTGAGGCGTGCGGCGCTGGCGGTATGACAGACAGAAGCTGAATAAATCGTATCTACCTGTAGGTAAATACGAATACGAGTACGTAGCGAACTATGTGCATGCAATATGCATGCAAAAGTACGAGTAAGATACGTGCCGTAAAATTTCGTCGCGTCGCTTAGCACGTAGCTCACGTACATCTACGTACGAGTACAATACGTGATACGTGCGTATAGATTAAATACAATCAGCAATATTATCGTATAACTATTGGTTGATTGGTGGATATTAGAGCCGTAGCTTCTCTCCTAAATAAGCGCTACAAGGGCAAAGTAAATCGTACATTATTGGCCAAAAAATGATTTTCAAGGGCTCATACGCACGTTAAAATAGGTATCGATTATTTGGAGAAGAGAAAAGAGCAATGAACGGACTAAAGGCGTGCGAAAAACTGTCATTCTACTGGTATATGGTGAACAACCTCTAGCGGTAGTAGTAGTAGTAGTAGGAGGAGGAGGAGGAGGAGAGTCGTCAAAATTCTAATTATTTTCACGGTATTGGTCGGCCAAAAAAAAACCACATGATCTCAGTGCACCATTGGTTTTTGCCGATATAGTGATGCGAAGTATGAAAAGTTAATACCTTAAATCGCGTATGCATAAATTATGAGATTAACATATTCGTCATTGAACATCTCTATGCATGTACACACACACACACACACGTATGTACGCGCTGGATGCAGCAGTAAACAAAAGCACGTGTACGCTGGTGTAATGGACAAGCGTGTAACAGGCACCGTTTAAAGACGATGCGATGTTTTAATGTTGTCGTTAGCGGCTCCGGCTATTGCTATTGTACCTAGCTAGTAGCTCTGGCTAATAGCTACCTGTATCATGTTTCACTGTATCGTCCGTCCATTATACTCGTACAAGGTATTGTGCATAGTACACTGGTACACTACACGCATACTCTATGTCTAAATCTATACGTACTATGCTAACTTGAGATGAGCTTTACCTATCTATGATTATATTAATATGTCGAAGTAATTCAATAGGTAGAGGTACATCATCATTGTATATACCCACACCGATTCATGTGATGTATGTGTCACGTGTACCTAACTGAATATGTAACTAGCTAATAAATAGCGTATGTTATTACGAGATTTCGAGTTAATACTGCCGAAAACGAGTACCCAATACAGCCATCGGCTCATTATTAGATTCTAATTCACACTCTGGTGTCTTGCACTTGGTCAATTGTACGTTTGAATTTCATCTTTATAAAATGGCAGGCGAACACTAGGCTTACTAAACGATAGTCAAATTAACCACCTCGATTACCTATGTAAAGTATCTAGCTAGTGCCTGGGCGCCTACCTGATACCTCCACCTACCTAGCCATCTCTAGCTACTCGATAATATAGATAATTATTTAAAAAAGATTTGCGAGATTACATAGCAGTCGTGCATCTATTGCGAAGAAAATTCGACAAACGAATCGTGCTACGTATTGCGAATTAGTTGAGAAAGTATTTGCACGGCACAGAAAGATTGCTATACTCGTAGATGTTGGCTAGTTACTGTCTTACGAACTGTATATAGGTAGAGGTACGTCTGAATGAGTACGTAGTACGTACATATGTATTCTTATTGTATCCGTACATAGAGGTACATGACTCTGTACTTACTTACATGTTATTTGATACCGTACGAATATAGCGAATACCAATATCAATACTATACTATACTATACGTATGCAGCATGTAATATACCTACTTAGTTACCTACACACTCGTATATACTCGTACTCGCATCGTATACAGTTCATTGTAAACGCTTCTGATAGTATATGTAATGTATTTGCATAAAAATTGATCGCATTTGTACCACAGACTCTCGCATACGCGTCCGTTGACACGACCATGGTGTACGAATAAATTTCAATCATCCAAAGAAAACACATTTCTCATCCTGATGAATACTTTCATTTCTTTTTTCAGTTTTATCATCTGAAGAAATGCGCGCGCGCGTATTTTTCCACGCGCATGTGTAGGTAACTAGATACGTAGACGTACCTATTCCTGTACACACACGCACACATATAGCTGAGTAGCTGCCAGCTGCGCACTAGGTAGGTAGGTAGGTAGGTAGGTAGGTATACGTACGCATAATATAGTAAAAAACTACCAACCAATGTACATAGATGTAGGTAGCAGGTAGCAATTAGTAGGTAATAGGTAATAGGTATAGGTATAGGTATAAGTACTCGACTACAGTTTTTATCAGTTACTTTCGCTATAAACCGCGCCACTATGTAGCTATTGGTAGGCAGGCAGGTAGCTAGGTAGATAGGTAGGTAGAATTTGTATCGTTGCACTTATTCGCTGCGCCGATTATTTACTCATTCATCGACGGTCCTAGTTTAGAGTTTAGACAATTACCTACGGTAAAGTATGTTAATACAATGCAGTTTTTCCGACAGCTCTTTTCAATCATCCCATAGGTATCGGTCGAGGTCGGGTATCGGCGCGGGCGTATCGCATTATTGAGCCCTCTACCTGCCCGCTGCCTTTCTGCCTGTTCGCCATCATACGCGCGTATACGTTTAGCGAGCACTTTTAAGGCATAAATACGCGTAGAACGCGGCGTCAAATCGTTTTATTGTAGCTTCGCTATACGTTCATTACATACTGCATAGGTTAAATAAGCCAGCGAGTATACTTATTACAATTTCTAAGTACCTGCGCCTACTTTCACGTCTTTTCAAAAACTATAAATACGTATACTCGCTCCATTTTTCATCGTTTACCTACTCACCAATAGGCAGTTTTCCAATCAACGAAATAAGTGTATATAACACACTTATGGCTTATTGTTGTCCATCCTCTGCTCCTTTTATCCTCCCCCTGCCCGCGATTTCGTCTAAGAAGTATTATTTGTATTTTGTTTTTTGTTTGCTTATCTTTTGAAAGACTCGAGGGAAAGTAGTATTTATTTATTTATTTTTTCTTACCAATTATTGAACAATTTCCGTTGACGTGGTAGAGCATCTCTGACTCTGTGTAACGAAAAAGTATACTACGCACGCTTACGTATGGTGCATCTTTACCTTTGTATACCTGTACTGAGACCAATGCTTCACCGGGTATTATCCGAACCTGATGTACGTATATGTATCTTGCAAATACGAGTAGTTCACACCGAACAGAGAGACACCGAAAAACCAGGGCAAAAATGGTTATCTATTCATTTTCTCATCCCCTGGTTCGGCGCACATGCTCAGAAATATCAATCAGCCGTACATATCGAAAGAGAATTTCGCTATGCATCCATCGTGGTTGCTAGTCGAGTGATTCAAAATTTTCAGTTTCAATAAAAATTTAAGCTATCCTTTTTTTCTCGACATTTTCGGGTATTCCACGACGAAAATATCCGGCAACACGAGCCTCGATACACAAATGATACTCACATATTCACATATGAGGACGTACCTAATAGGTGTATTTTTAAATATCGAATAGCTAAGTACTGGTTACGCACCTAAACTACCTACACACGTACAGACCAACCACTAAACTCGCAGTAGGTACATGTGCTATAAGCATGAATGCGATTAGATACCCATAACGCGGTATAGAGATAGGCCAGATGTTTTTATTAAATTGAACTATCTTCATGTACGTATTGTCACTTCTGGCATATTATACCGATTGGCACTGGAAAGGAGAAGAGACGAGTCCAGGCCCTTTCTTATGGCATTTTTTTTCTCGCCATTTTGATATGGCGCCAAATAGGTAGTAGTACATAGTAGTAGCTACGGCTAGTTATTTATTTAACGCAGAGACTTGGTCAAAAAGAAAAAAAAAAAAGGATAAACTTACCATGAAATATTTTCGTTTGAATATCATCTCTATAATTGGAAAAAATTAGTTAAATCGCATTCCAAGCAAGTTGTGCTACTAGACGCGATTCATGTGGTAAGTCAGCATACAATGCGCGAATACAAGAAATAACGAAAAAACAAACAAACAAACAAACAAACAAAACAAAACAGACAAACGCACCAGACGTACGCACTCGCGTAATCACTACGGCATCGCGACAGTGCATCAACCTCCAAGTTCGACTTGTTCTGATGATACTGATACTGGTGACCTAGTGGTTAGCTAGCTTCGGTTCGTGTCTTTCGTTGTATTGGTTGTAGGCCATCCATTTCCTCAATCCCAATACCAACCCATTAACACTTAAACACCGATTCACGCTGTCCATCTTCGTTGGATAATGTTAACCCGAACTCGCAACCGGTAATTTCTTATACTTACTTACCATTTTTCCGCTTCATCCACAGATGATCGTTTTCCACTCATATGCACATGCAGTCAGCTCTACGTGTACTATACAGTTCGCTACTTGCTCTCCTTACGGGTCTTACCGTAGATCAACTTATGCAAATAATAGACATACATAATTATCTGATATAGGTACATCGAACCGTTCTCATATCAATTTGTGTTAGGCACATGGTACAAACTACAAACATAGACACATATTACACGTGCATTATACCGAAATTGCGTTAATACGAAAAGGTAGCGTACACAAGGAAAACAGGGACACATATTGCATTAGCCGTATTGCAATATAATTCGTATAACTTATCATCTATGCAAGTTGTAATCCTGTATACCTATTTTACGTATGTTTTTCTTATTTTCTTCCTAATATCCGTTTCCGTTGGAGCAGTTCGCGCTCAATCGCCTCGTCGTACTACTAGAAGGAAACTTGGCCCGTGTCAAGTTCAAGCGTTAGATCATTCACGCTCAATATCGATCTACGAGTTGATCACGATTTTATTCGTTTTCATCGCCAATAATCGACTCGTTCATCCTTTGTTCGTGTAAAAATTCCTCATTTTTTTTGTCTATCCCACCGTACTTTTGTCGATATGATTGCATAAACACTACCGTCTTCAGGAGAAATGTAGTTGAGTACCCCTTCACCTACCTACCGTCACAGTTCCATCTAGTGCAACTGAATACCTAATACAGTATAAATTTTTATCAGCAAAAAAATTGAAAAAGTAATTTTGTTTTTTAAATTGAAAAATAAGAACGTATTTTCGCCATAAACTCGAAAAATTAATTGGGTGGATATTGAACAAAAAAAAAAAAAAAAAAAAAAAAAAAAAAAATGAAACCTAAACGGTTAAATTACTTGAAAAAATTTAATCTTAGAAATCGAAAATTTATGTCACAGAGGAAGTCCGATTTATATTACCATCACACATATGAAAGATCAGCTTTATACATGGGGGGCCTCTAAATGCTACCTACAACGGTCCAAGTGCTACTTTTTTTAAAATTGAGATTTTAATTTTTTTTCGCATACAGTGATAATTAATTAATTGAAACCTCAAAAAATGAGATTTAAATGCGCAAAACCCATACGCAAATTGACACTTGGACCACTTCAGCAATAAGGGGTCGTATGTATATATTATAGTGAAAGTCTTCCACGAATAATGTAACTATTCGAATTGTATGCTCTCGTTACCCCGTCAAGTTTGCAGTCGATGAATATTCATAGAAATTACGATTCGAATATCAAACAACGTTCTTTATTAGTTTAATATAACAATACTTATATCGTCTTTTTCTACTGCACATTATACGAAAATTATCACAGATTGTATTGAATTACAATTAATTGTTCGAGATGAAGAAATTTTGGCCAACGTACATAATTTTAATTTGCCACAATGCGCAATCGGAATCTCAAAATTTCAAACGTTCATCATGGATTTGGTTACTCAGAAAATATAATGAAAAATAAAATGTAGGCTACATTCGCTTACTTGTGTAAATGAATCTTTATACGTTCACAAAACTGTGCGTAATAGTTGTTCGTACCATTATCGTAATTATTATTTTTTTGAAGGAACGAGATTTCTCGTCCCTTGTTTACTTCACAGCGTAAGTTGAAAATTTTACTTATGTACGTTGGTCAAGTGTATCACATATTTTTAGGATTATGTTAAGCTATCAGCGACTTAAATTCGAAGGTAAGCGGAGATAAGTAGAATATATAGAAAATAAATTAATCAACAATTTGGTTCATTCTTACCAAGAAAAATACTCAACCATAGATAATCCACAGTCTACATAATGTTTACAAAAAAAAAAAAATCTACATTCGAAAAGAATACCCACACTGTAAATAAGAATCAACTGGGAAAATAGCTAGGAATGCAGTAACGGAGTAAAAAATTACAAAAAGAATGTTTAAAAAATGAAAGCTTGGAGAAAGTATTTAAAAAAATTCACCAAAAAATTGAAACAATCATTTTTTGGACTTTGGTTGAGGCGAAGATAATTCTAGTTGACGCATTCTTTGCCGATTATGAGCTATATTACACAATTAAAGCTGTAATTAGAAGTCATAAGGAACAATTAGCTACTTTTATTTAGAATGCTATCGACAAACTTACTTGATAATTTGAACACAGAGCTTCGTACAAATTTTTCAAAATCAAAGCTTGAATGTGGCGATTCTAAATGGAAAACGATTAAAACAAATGGTTTTAAAATATCCAACTTTCAAACATTTCTACGCGCATTATAGTAGTTAGTTAGGACATCGATGATCAAAAGAATACATTACTTTATTCAGTAAAACGGTTGGAACAAATGAAATGGCAGGATGTAGATTTCGCGTTTCGTCGCCATGTTTTTTCAACAACCAATCCCCCTGCGAATTTCTGGCGCAATTGAAAATAGGTTTCCACGATACATCGAATTTTCTCGAGCACTTCAAAACACATGCCAGGTAATGATTTAATAACATTCAAAATAAAATGTTTACTTGTTTGCACTGTCTTAGAGAAGCGTTACCTCAAACCCTATACTTTCGGGATCGTCATTATTGTCAATCATGCACGTAACAAAATTCAGCAGTAACGTAGGATCTTGAATGTAGTGAATAGCGCACGAATGGATTTTATTAGCAAAACACTCGTTGTTGCCGTGTTGACAGTCAAATTCAAAATGTTCGTCATCTATTAACTTGGTCTGAAATCAAAATCAAAAAATTAAAATGAAGTTCTTGGAATGTCGTGTAAACGCGAGCAGAAAATCGTGTTAAAATATAATTACATACAACAGCTTTCCCATACGGCACTAGTTCCACTTGAATTGCATTCGGCATTCGCAAATATGTGGGAAGTAAATGTCGCAGGAAAAAACTTCTGGAGTCTGGACAAAGGGCTTCGTAATATACGCTGACCACTACACGAGAACGATTAACCGATTCTCTGATATCATTAGATGCCTTCAAACAAATACCGCGATGTAAGTAAACAAGAAGCATAACAATTCATACTTCACTCGTTTCAAACATAATGAAAAAATACCTACACTTTTTTTGGAACCAAACGTATTCTTCATAGAATTATACGTGTATTTATAAATTTGCCATGTTACTAAAAAAAATATAACTAAGAACATTATATACCTAAGTTTAACAGGAATAATGCGCGTCGCAATCATTTATGATAAAAGAATCAGACGTATAGTTGTATTTAGTTTTTTAAATCATTAGCTCGATTCCCAAACATTTTTCGCGTTTTCACCATCAAAAATTTTCGAAATGAATTTTAGTTACTTCGTTATGATTTTAATTTTTGATGAATAATACATTTCATACAATAAAAAAATTCAAGTTACACAACTTCAATGAATTATTAATTCTTACATTTCATCACTTGATTTAGGTTAGCCCTGAAGACAGACTCAAAAGTGTAATATTGATAAGGCAGGATGGGGTAGGGGGCAGAAAAGTTTAAATATCTCGAGATTTAGAAATACTGATAAGGAAATACATTAGCGACAATTGAGATAAAATTTGTTATCTGCTCTACACAACTAAATTGGGTATAGTGTTGGCTTGTTTCAGGAGAATTTTGAAATTTAAAATAGTTACTTTAAAGTTTAAATTGCAGTAACCGATTGATTTAATTTTTGGTTTGAATGAAATATGTATTAATGATTATATATTCCACAAATCAAATTAATCGGTTCACGAATTATGAAATTATGGTTTAAAATTTAGAACCTCGAAAAAATTTGAAAAAAAAAAACATAAATGACAAATTCATATCCAATATATCTAATACCTAATACCTTTTTTTCAATGACAGTTCATATTGACACTGTTACCTTTGGCACAACTGGGCATAATAATGATGAATACACGAAATGATGATTACACACAGCGACGATAACATAAATCACAAATATACAATAATTTCACTAGGCGAAAAACGAAACTACAAACTAATCTAAACCTAAACTAAACTAGTAATGAAATTCAAAATCAAAACTACTGATAAATTGTCATATTTCAACATTTATTTGGCATTTTCATCTTTTTGAAATGCTGGAGAGCAAAGGAGTTGAAAGGAAGGTGAATTTTCGAATTTGAATTTGGTCACCAATCACAAACGACCGAGTGGCGGGTATCGAAGTTTGGTTTGCATAGCCAGGCCACCACCTACCAGGCATAACAAGTCCCGATACGCTGACGTATGAAAGTACCTACACCTACATATCAAATATTGCATATCAAAGTAACAACAACATAATTATTTCGAGTCCGGTATCTTGTGGAAACGTAGTCAACTTCGCGTCATTAATATTATTATTTCATTTGTTCCGATTATTCTTGATAAGTGATCGAGAAAATCAAACCGTTCGTTTTTGAAATATTATCTATTCAACATGAGCAAATTGTTCACCGTGATCGGAAAATTCAAAGATGAGTATGTCAATACTACTCCGAAGAAATTGAAGATAATAGACGCTTATCTATTATATATATTTTTAACCGGCGTCATACAGTTCCTGTACTGTTGTTTGGTTGGAACTTTTCCTTTCAATTCATTCCTAAGTGGATTCATATCGTGTGTTAGTAGTTTCATATTAGCAGGTACAGAATACACTATACGTACTTATATAAAGGTATACTTCGTTTTGCGATACTTAACATGGTATTGGTTCAGTATGTTTAAGGTTGCAAGTGAATCCTCAAAATAAAGAAAACTTCCAAGGTATCAGTCCAGAACGAGGTTTTGCTGACTTTATTTTTGCGCATGTTGTTCTACATTTGGTTATTATGAATTTTATCGGTTGATTATCAAATGCACTGTGATTAATTCGTTCTTGTGTTATTTCAACTTGATATTGTTATTTTTTTTATGAAAATGAATTCGTTTGCATTTAGTAGTATATATTATGCTTGATACTGGGACGCATTTTTTTTTCTATGGATGTTCAACCAAATTTATTCATTTTTCACCTATTAAACAACCAATAAAAACAATTTAAGTATTTCAACTGAATTTACATAATTTCTACCTGTGAAAAATTCAACGAAGATTCAACGCTAATATTTCTATCTGAAACTGCTCTTACATGAGCACTTGAACCTTGATCTTTTAGATAAATAAACCCCGGCATTTTTAAATTTTGGTGTTTATATCTATAAGATCAAGGTTCAAGTGCTTGCGTAAGAGCAGTTTTAGATAGAAATTTTAGCGTTGAATCTTTGTTGAATTTTTCAAAGATAGAAATGATGTAAATTCGATTGAAATACTGAAATTGTTTTTATTGGTTGTTCAATAAGTAAAAAATGAATAAATTTGGTTGGAAATCCATAGAAAAAAAATGTGTCCCAGTATCAGGTATCATATATACTACTGCATTTTCTGTAAACTCGTTATGCTCATGCTCTACTTGAACTGAAATATGTATCAGTAAGCTTAATTTGTCTTGAATAAATTAACTTTTCTACTGTTTTAATGATGATGAAAAAATATAATTCTGGTTGAGTTCCTTCTCAAATATTTTTTAGTTCTTGCCACGTATTCATTTAAAGGTATTCAGTAACATACAAGAAAATGATAACAAGCGAAACATTTTAATAATACAGCACATCTAGGTATAATTATTTACACAGCAGAAGAAATTAAAAATTCATTTTTTAAATTATTAGAAATGTGGCCAACACAAGACAACAGTAAAAACAATTAAGTACACGTCGAAATTTAATTTATAACATCGATTTATAGTGATGAATTTGCGATTTACGTCAGTTCGCATGTCTTTTTTCCAAGTATAATTTTTTTGCTTTTTGGAATAATTTTTCTTTTCTATTTCTGAGCGCTACTTCTCGATCCAAAGGATTACTTGAGAATTCGTTGTCGTGACAATCGTTGACTAATGAGTCAGTCGGGAGTCTGTGAATCACAAATTAAATAGATATTACATGCATTTTCTATTTTTATTCGATTGGTGAACAATTTTCATCTGTTACGATGTGAGTAATTTTACTGATACAGAATAAGGTACTTACTCGATAGATGCAGTCCCTCGAGATGTATTTAACGAGTTGCCATTACTGCTGATGGCACTGGTTTCACTATTACCATCGTTATTATTAATATTATTACTATCACTACTACTAGGTTGTGGTAGATTTTCCGCATTCGTTCTAATAATGTGCGGCGATTCTTCAGCAAACGGAACTCCATTTTCGATCGGTATTAACCCTTCCAAAATATTGTCAACAGTCAAATTTACCGAGCGTGTTTGACGCAGATTTTCAACGAGCACGTTTGTAGGATAATGTGGAAATATTTGTTGTATCTGGAAGGTAATAATTATATTATTAAATTACGTACACTCATTACAGTCATTTAAAAAAGTAACATGTAGAAACCACGTCCCCTCCCCGGAAACAAGAATGAGTAAACTAACTAAACGTTCAAGCATAGATTTGATACATCTTACACTTACTTGTCTTGCCATTGATTCTACTTGAGGATCATCCATTTCAGGCACTCCTACAGTAGATAATACTTGAACTGAAAAGCTAGGTAACCACGAAACATAACGCGAACCTGACACAATTTTTCAATTCAAAATTGTTAGACAAATCAGCACAAATTTGAGTGAAAATTCAGAATTTATTACCGTCGAAGTGAAAGAAACGCTGGTGGTTCACTCCAGTTGGAATATTTGTACCAATTCTCATCGTGCTACGGGTCTGTCTGGGCCCAGTCGAACGCCTCACATTGCTGCCATTTACATTCAGTATATAACGACATGTTGGACAAGATGTGTCTTGTTCTAACCACAGCTGAAGACATGTTCTGCAAAATTCCTTAAAGTTGAGCATTTGAAAAGAAAAAAAAACTTACACAAAGAATTCAAAAGGATGAATGCTAACGAATGAAACAAATGTTCACAAGGTAACTTTCGCGCTACTTCCATTTTTTCCCAGCAAATTGCACAATTGTCTGAATTCTTATTAAGTTCCTCCAAAGATGCAATAGGATATCTGGAATTGGTATTTCAGAAAACTTTGCTATGAAAACTAACATAACAAAAAAAAAAAATCAAAAACAAAACACCTACTCTTTTTCCATGTGATACAGAATCCACATATAATTACGATGCTTTTTAAATTTCCTTCGAATTTCAGTAGTCAGGTAACGAACATGCATGAAAATCGCGAACGATGGTACTGAGAAAATTATATTTCCCCACAATAACATGTGTAAATAATGCAACAACTCCAAGCTAAGATCAGCTAATTCCAAAAATAATGATATATAATAGTACAGCGACATTTCCATTTTACATATGATGGAATTGGCAAACGAATTGGGTGATCGGTATCTCTGATTTTGACTTCTTATAAATTTCGCTTCAAACGGGTCGATTACATACTTGATCAGAATAGGAGGAACTCTCAAAGTAACCGATAAACACTAAAATAATATTCGTAAATAGAAACACTGGTATCATGCATGACATTGTAATAGTGATTATTGTATATTGCTACTATTGACACATACCTCAGCAGTCATAAAAGCAAATATGTTGTATCCCAAATGTACTCCATACGTTAAACACAGGTAAATCATGTAACTAGCGACAGTACAGATACAAAGGAGCAAAGTCATAATTTTACATCGATTCCACACAGTTACATGAGAACTGACGGTCACCATCTATGAAACATCGATAAAATTAGATTAGGAAAAGAATTTCAAAAAACGGCGGAGTTGAAAGAGAAAATTGAATGAAGATACTTACATATTCTAAACGATCTTTTGAAAATTGTACGAAAACTTGTAAGAAACCCAATAGCCCAAACCATCCAAGTAACAGCATTACATCTTCTGGAGTTTGTACTTTAATTACTCCAAACATGAAAATGAATTTGTAGAGAAAATAGTTGCATAATTTTTCTCTAAAATTCACTACCTCGACAGATCGTAAGTTTCCAAATATTAAACGTTGTATCATTTTTCCAAATAAAATCATCGCACAACCGACAGTGTTTATGAATACCTGAAAATGAAGGGAAAGAATTTAATTACATCAAACAATCGTTACTTGACTGAAATGGACAATACATATGTTACACGTATGAACGACAAATTGAAAACTAACCCATCGTGAAAAACTATCCTGTATCATATATAACAAAACATCGTCCACTTCATCGGGTAGATTAAAATTATTCAAATCTATGAGATGTTCTTCGTCTTCTACAAGGATGTCAGATGCATTTTTATCATTTAAAAAAACTGTACTCTTCCATGAAGGGTCTTTGGTGATTTGTTTTGCATTGTATACAAGAGATATAAAAAGTGCCGTTGATAACACAGAGTAAGTGGTTAAAGTTGGAATAGGAAGTCGGTCCAAAGCTAAAGGCATAATGATGGTGAGAACATAAGATTTTGATTTTTCAATTATTTTAAGAAGTTACATCACAACGTCAATTTTCACAAGAGCTATCCAAAATAACGGCCGATAAAATTCACTTCATGATTCATCAAATACACTACAACATGTATGAAACTCCGATACACAGTAATTAATTAAAGAAAATGAATAAATACTAATACTAATGAATTTGCTTTTGAAAATTCTGTAATGACATCTCAGTTATTATTATACATTCAGAATTACGGATACGATACGACGGAATTAGAAGTTGTAGTCCGTCGGAAAGATACGAACTGCAAAACGTGAGTTAACCAAAAAGACGACGCAAACAAGGCAACCGCACGTTGTTCCGTAGGCGCGTTCTACATGAATAATGCAGTAGAAAATCGAAGGTTTTTGCCTTTCTAATGCACAGAAACGTATTTTTATTTTAATTCGAATTATTCAATGCAGCCAAAATTAACGTTCACGATACATTAATTAGAAGTTTACAAAAGAGCCTCGAGAATTGTTGGAATCGGATTCATGGATCTAATTACAACTTCGATTCCCATCACTAAAGAATCGCTAAATATCAGATTCGATCTGATTGAATGAATTGTTGTAAAAATCATGTTCAGTCTTCAGCATCTACAAATACCTTAGAGCATGAAATTTTCATTAGGTCAGCAAAAAAAATAATGGGGTTGTCGAGATAAATTTCAAGATATCATGGTCTATAGTAGCTGGTATATGGCAAATACTGTGAAGATTTTTTTCAAGTGTTGATAACCACTAGAGTTTTCTTTTTTAATGTTTAATAATTAAGCACAGAATCTACCTAATATATTGTAAATGTATGTAAGCACTTCTAATTAATATATTATGAACGTTAATTCTGGCTGCATTGCTCCATTAAATATTTCGAGTTAAAAATTAAAATACAAATACATTTCCGTGCATTAGGAAGGCAAAAACCCGCAATTTTCAACTTCTTCGCTCGTGTAGAACGTGCCTACAAAACAATGTGCGGTCGCCTTATTTGCGTCGTGTTTTCGGTCAACTCACGTTTTACAGTTCGTGTCTTTCCGACGAACTATTCAATACATTATGTCAACACAACAATGTTACCAAACGGTCGTTACTTTCGTGTATATATGCATTTTTTCATTTTCAACAATTTTCCGATTTCACTGTGCAGAATTTATATTGGACTTTTACTCATAATCATATAAAAGTCTTATTCAAATTGTATACGTTAATTTTTCGCTGTTTTATTCATTTTTAAAAATTTTTCAGCATTTCAACATCGTTTTTTTTTTGAATTTAACTAACACTGCAGTTTCAAAGTATCCGTGTGTACATATGTTATTTATACTCAAAGGTGTACATATTGTTCAGGGGTCATAAAAACATTAAGAACATGTAAATATTAGTTAGACACCATGACACCAATGTGTAGAATGTATGAATGTAAAATTATTTATCATATTGATTTCCAATGGAAATTATTATTCTGAGTTCTCCAGTACGAAACCAAGAAGAGAAGTGATGTGTTTCCAGCCTAAAATCTTGTTTAACTGCATCATGAACTTATACGCATCGCACTCCTGTCCTATGAGCTATGACGTTTATGACTGCTGCGATTTATATTTTTCCATTTTGATGATCATTGATCATTGATCGGACATCTAGATCAAGCCTGGGGGAAGGGAAAGTCAGAAACGCTTATGGCATTTGGTAAATATTGTAGTGTAGTGTAGTGATTTATTTATCTCGCAAAATACCAACACAGTAAACGCCACACAAAACAAATAATTTGGCTCAATGATATTCGATGTTGAGTTTAGAACGGCGTTGTCAGTATATGTATTTTGGTAAGAAATTCATTTACGAATGTTTTTATTTCGACTGAGATTCCTACAGCGAAAACATGCAATTTACATATCTTATTTTTCAGGTACAGCTAATAAGTACATTCACATTTCGTAATACATCTACATATCTGTTTAACATATCTTCGAATTGCAACGTCAAAACTGCTAAAACAATCACGGACATGGAATAAGGAAACAAAATAATGTAAATTCTGTGTTCAGGTAATCATAATTTTTTCTTTTATAGTGATGAAATTAAAAAGAATTGTTTGATTCACCATAACATGAAACCCTGCAAAATCTGAGAGTATATTGCTTCTTTCTCAAAAATTTTTGACAAAAATTTGATTTATTCAAGTTCAATCTTTAATTTCCTTTAATTAGTGTTGGAAAACTGTTTCCTCATCACTCTTCCACGTATTAATGTCGGCGTGATCGCATTTTTAATCATTTTTTGTATTCTCTTTTTGCAGAGCTCAGCAACAGGTGAAATGCTTGTTCAAATTTTCAGTGTCGGTGTCGTATTACCTCCCAATTTCGAATCAGTCTCAATCGTCAGCTGGTAAGCTATTTAAGTTCTGTTTAAGTTGTATTCAGTGTTTGCTGTTTAGTGTATCATTATGTCGCAATTACATCAATGCTGATTTTGAATGAGATCTAATTCATTGTTGTTGTGATGTTAAGAATTTGATCTTTATCCGCGAAGTAATGCAGATATAGGTAAGCGGATGTGTGCATTGATTTCGTTCGCTTCCGTATATTGAAAATATTAACGCAAGTTGAACAAAAGTATTGAGGTTTTTTAAAAATTTTCACTGTGCTTCAACGATACCGTGCATACTGGCAGATTTAAGTTCTCGTCACCTCTTCTTTTCTTTATTTTTTATGTTGATTGTTATCTATGTTAACATTTAAAGATCAATTCATTTACTTAAAATATGTTTCGTTTCTACAGACGATTTTCTTCTCATGAAATCGACTCGGCGAAATGATGTTGCTTCAGTTTACCATCTTGATAGTTGTATTGGGAACGAAGGTGGCCATCGCTGCGGATTTGGTTATCCAAATACCTGAGCCATCTAATCAAGAAAATGGTATATACAGATTGGATTACGCTCCACCCAAAGGATCGCCTCCTCCGAATACGACAATTTCAGCGAAAGATATCAATAATATCATTCATTTTTCGCACGCTTTACCTGGAACAAAATACGAATTTTGGTTGTATTTTTCGAATTCCACCGTATCTGAATTACTTACATGGACGGCAGCTATCACAACTCCTCCCGATCCTCCATTGAACTTGAGCGTGAATATAAGAGGTGGCAAAACGGCGCAGATCAGTTGGAACGGACCATTGGCTGGTGAATATTCCGGTTTCAAAATGAAAGTGCTCAGTTTAACAGAAAACGTTCCGGTACGAACGATGAGCTTGACCGAAAGTCCTTATATTTTGAAAGATTTAACGCCAGGTGGTTCGTACCAAGTACAGTTGTTCACTGTTTATGATAATAAAGAAAGTGTGGCCTATATTTCACGAAATTTCACCACAAAGCCCAGTACACCCGGTAAATTTATCGTATGGTTCCGAAATGAGACAACGTTATTGGTTTTGTGGCAGCCGTCATACCCAGCGAGCATATTCAGTCACTACAAAGTGTCTATTGATCCGGCAGATGCACCGGAAAGTGTTTTGTATGTGGAACGCGAAGGTGAACCACCCGGTCCAGCGCAAGCCGCTTTTAAAGGTCTAATTCCAGGCAGAGCGTACAACATATCCGTACAAACGGTCAGTGAAGACGAAATCTCAACACCAACCACTGCCCAATACCGTACTATTCCACTGCGACCATTGTCGTTAACGTACGACAAAAGTTGGCTAACGTCCCGTAGCGTTCGCGTATCTTGGGAGCCGCCTAAGGGATTATGCGAATTCGACAAGTACCAAATAAGCGTAAACGTTCGTAGGCAGCCCGGTGTAACAACCGCACCGATAACACGCGGCAGAGATGAACCAACTGTGTGCGATTTGAACGAAGGCTTAGAACCAGGTCGAACGTATCAGATTTTAGTAAAAACATTTTCCGCCAAAGTGGCTAGTTGGCCGGCCACTCTAAACGTTACGATGAAACCGTTACCTGTTAAAGACCTTAGCACCGCTATCGTTCCAACGACCGGCGATTTTCGAATCAAATGGCGGGTCGATAATTCTAGCTACCAGGAATTATTTAAAATCAGTTACGTAGAGGCCGAATCGTTGAACGGCGACAGTAATACAACATTGGTCGAGGGTAAAGAGTACGATTTGGATTCATTACTACCGGGCCGAAATTATTCCATTTCCATTCAAGCAGTTAGTAATCAAATTGAGAGTAACGAGACGGTAGTATATCTGGCTACTCGGCCATCGTCGCCCATCATTGAAGAACTCAAATCTACCGAATTTGGTTTGGATATTTCGTGGAAATCGGACGTTGATTCTAGGCAAGAAAATTACATCGTTATAGTGCTACGAAACGATTCCGCTTCCGATCCAATGATCACCAATACGACTGTTCCTAAATTGATGCTAAAAAATTTGTATCCCGGAGCTGGATACCATATTAAAGTGATCGCCGTCAGTCATGGTCTACAGAGCGAACCTCATGACTATTTTCAAGCCGTTTATCCTAAACCGCCGAAAAACCTTACCGTTGAAAAGGTAAATGGTGCGAATACGGCTGTGGTGGTACGTTGGCAAGAACCGGTCGATTCGGAATTTTCCGAATATTCTATTCGTTTTCGTACTGAAGAGGACGAGAAATGGGTACGTTTGCCGGGCGTAAAAGGCGCTACCGAAACGGAAATCGCCGATATGACGCCCGGAGAAAAATACCTTGTACAGGTGAATACGGTCAGCTACGGCGTGGAATCAGTTCATCCATTGCAGTTAAATTATACCGTACGTCCAAATCCGGTAACTAACATGAATGGATTGGTTGATTCGACAAATATAACATTGGAGTTCGCTAGACCCGAAGGACGTATCGAATATTACGCGGTATTCTGGAGTACTACCGCTTCTCTGCCACTTCCTTATGAAACGACCCACGCCTCTGCAACAGTTCAAGAGCAATCGAAAAATGTTACCGACACCGGCAGAGACGAGAAACACGTCCGAATCTCAATTGAAGATCTGATGCCCGGTATAAAGTATCACTTCGATATACAAACTGTTTCGTATGGTCTAGAAAGTGAAATGAGCTCTACAGATCTGCAAACTATGCCACTTATATTGTCCGAAGTGTTCATCGTCAATAACAACGATGCGGCCATTACTACGGATTACGTAACCCTCAGGTATGTTTTGCAGTGTTGTATTATCGAGCATGAAGAGAGAAGAGGAAGGTTGCCGAGAGGAGTGAATTTTCGAAAAGTTACATGATGAAAAAAATACAAAAAATTAGTATCTACGTTTTCTTTCCGCGTTCAGCCTCTGAGCAGTCTTAAACTTACGCGAAGAAAAATTCAAAATGCATGCTAATTACGAACCTATTTTTCTTCATCTAATTTGTTAATGTCACGTAATTATTATCTTATCTTACAGATACACGCCGACCCCGCAAAGTTCATCGCATTTCAACCGCTACCGGTTTCAAATTTCAGACCCTTCGATACCAGTCAAAGAAAAGCTGGCCAATGATACGGAAAACAAAGTGACATTCGATAACCTAGTACCCGGAAGATTGTATAACTTCACCATTTGGACGGTGGCTGACGGCGTTGCTAGTAGACCGCTATTCAAGCAGGATCGTCTATTTCCTGAACCGATTTTAGGTATCAATGCCAGCTCCATCTCTGATCGTTTCATCGATTTGATTTGGGACAGACCGAAAGGCGAATACGATGCTTTTGAAGTCCAGTATCTGAACGCCGAAGACGCACTTGTGCAAAACTGGACTGCTGACACGCGTATTACGTTGACCGGCTTGAAGCCGTTTCACAATTATACCTTTACAGTGATCGTGCGGTCTGGCACTGAGTCGTCGATTCTACGCCATTCATTGCCGGTTAGCGCTAGCTTCGCTACCGATGAGTCGGTGCCGGGTGTAGTCAGCAAATTTCATCCTATCGATATTCAACCAGGCGAAATCACATTCGAATGGTATTTACCAAAGTCCGAGCAAAATGGCGTTATTTTAAAGTTTGTCGTCGTGTACGGTTTGGAAGGTTCCAGTTACGTACAGACAAAAGAGTTCAAGCCGTGGGACGTGCAGGGCACCATTAGAAATCTGTCACCGGGCAAGACGTATTTGTTCCGTGTTCAAGGCGAGACCAAAATGGGTCCAGGTCCAGATGTCGTGTGGAAACAACGAATGCCAATACTAGCACCACCCCGTCCCAGCAGTCAAGTAGTACCTACTGAAGTGCGTCGGGGCACCACCACCATACAGATTAGATTCCGGAAGAATTACTTCAGTGAGCAAAATGGCCCGATTACCAACTACACCGTGATTGTGGCTGAAGACGATAACAAAAACGCTTCAGGCATCGAGATGCCTAGCTGGCGCGATGTACAAGCGTACAGTATTTGGCCGCCGTATCAAGTCATGGAGCCCTATTATCCGTTCGAAAACACCTCAGTCGAAGATTTCACCGTTGGCGAACAGAATTGCGAAAGCGTTAAGGGATACTGTAATGGTCCGTTGAAAAGTGGCACTACGTATCGTGTGAAGATTCGCGCTTTTACTGCGCCTGACAAATTCACCGACACGTATTATTCCTTCCCCATACAAACGGATCACGATAATACTCCGTTGTTGGTCGGCGTTAGCGTGCCGCTTGTACTTATACTGGCGCTGTGCGGCGTATTTTTCGCCGTCAAAAAGAAACGATCGATGATGGCGAGAGCGACAGAAAGTCGAAACGATAGCCTATCTTTGCCTGAAAGTATCGTAGAAACTAGTCGTCCGGTGCGTTTGGAGAATTTTGCCGAGCATTATCGTATCATGTCAGCTGACTCTGATTTCCGATTCTCCGAAGAGTTTGAAGAATTGAAGCATGTGGGTCGTGATCAACCCAATACGGCCGCCGATCTGCCGTGTAATCGGCCTAAAAATCGATTTACCAACATTCTGCCATACGACCATTCGCGTTTCAAATTGCAACCAGTCGATGATGAAGAAGGCTCCGACTACATAAACGCCAACTACGTGCCTGGGTATAACTCCCCGCGCGAATTTATCGTTACCCAAGGTCCTTTGCATTGTACGCGCGACGATTTTTGGCGCATGTGCTGGGAGAGTAACAGCAGGGCTATCGTCATGCTGACCAGAGTGGTAGAAAAGGGTCGTGAAAAATGCGATCACTATTGGCCATACGATACGTTACCAGTGTACTACGGCGATATATCGGTTACATTGCTCAATGATACACATTATCCAGACTGGGTGATTTCCGAATTTATCATGTGTCGTGTAGACCAACAGCGTATGATCCGACATTTTCATTTCACTACGTGGCCCGATTTCGGTGTTCCTAATCCACCACAAACGCTCATACGTTTCGTTCGCGCCTTCCGGGAACGCATTGGGCCTGACCAGAGGCCGATCGTGGTGCATTGTAGTGCCGGTGTCGGCCGATCGGGTACCTTTATCGCTTTAGATCGCATATTGCAGTCTATCGTACACTCTGATGTGGTCGATATTTTCGGTATCGTTTACGCTATGCGAAAAGAGCGTGTCTGGATGGTTCAAACCGAACAACAGTATATTTGTATTCATCAGTGTCTCTTAGCCGTACTTCAAGGGCAAGAAAATCAAGCTGCCATTCGTGAAATACACCATAATCAAGGGTACGAAGATGACGAAGGTATTGCCGAATCCAATATATGACAAAACGCTGTCCTCGATCTTTCAATTAAATGTTTTTAGCTTCGACTATCGAATATTCACCTTCATACCTTCATATTTTTCGAATTTTGTAAAATTTTTCAAAAAACGTCGTGTTTTCTATTCGTTACTGGCGAAACACGACTCTGTTCTGAGAATTGTGATATGAATAGACCCAGAATATTGTAACCTCGTTGATTCCGTATTTTAGGGCTCTGTATGTTGTGAGTTGTGTTATACGACGAGTTTTTTTTTCTTTCAAATTTTAATCCTGTTATTTTGTTTCGTTTTGTTTTTTCCCGCTACCACATCATCCACTCAGTTAGTGTGTACTTTGACCTAGACCTACCACAATCTAATGGATGGTCTTTCAAGATCCCGGTATGATTCCTATAAGGTTATGATTTCATTATTTTTTTGAAGGTTGTTACTGTTTTTGTTGTTATACGTTTTTCTTTTTATGTGCGTGTGTTTTGCGTTTAAATTGCGAAAAAAAAAACTAGAAAGGTCTCGGAATGTACTGCCGTTCTTCCAACTAGAGACTGTACCTGTTTTTCGTCCGTCCATTTGTTTATTCATTTTTATTGATGATATTTTTAATGCGCCCAAGCCCAAGGCATTGGTATCGACCAGTTTTGACTATTATTTTGCATTTGTTTACGCATTATTCAATGATCTTATTTTATTAATGTTAGTTATTCATATATTTTCAAGTTTATTTTCGTGACATTTTTACTTAAACTGACAATTTTTCATGTATATTTGTATTGTGTAGTTTTTTTATTCTATACCTTCCTAGGCCAGAGTATTATTTTTTTGTGTATTAAACTCGTGTATTTTTTAAGTTTAATGTACTTACCGACCAAAACGTGATTATATTGAAATTGCCTATTTTAATCTTTCTGAATGCAGTTTAGAAGATTTTAATTGTTTACCAAAGTTATTTTTTGAAAACTTAAATTTTGAATAGTAATCTTGTTTATGATTATAATTTTGAAATGTTGTGGGTCTAGACACTCTAGACGATATTTTTTTTTGAAAAATGAATTTTCAAGTGATTGAAAAATGTGATATTCAACAACTTAATATTGCTAACGCAGTGTCTTCCTTAAATACATGTAGGTACATATAATTCTAGTATTTTTATATTGTGAACGGCTTAATTTGTATTTCATTTATAAAATTAATGTCAATTACTATTCATAGTGTGCAATTAATTTTACAGATCTTAAAGGATAATGATATCGATTTTAATTTTGTTTTTCTTTTGTTTTTTTCTCCAATGCTCGGTGTGTTAATAATAATATTAATCTGTACAACGTTCAAGGTATTGAATTGAGATAGAAAAAAATAGGATAAGCTGTGAAAGTAAGATTTTTATTTTCCCCATCATGTATTCATCCATACTTCACACTTTGTCCTTGTTTACTTGACGTATTCAATAGAATCGGTTGTACTTGCGAATTATGAGAACCAAAGAAAACAAAGCTTAAACTTTTCTTTTCCAAAAAAAAAAAAAAAAAAAAAAATGCAATAAAACATGTCGAATGATGCGTATCCGAAATATTATAAAAGATTTGATAAAAATCTTTCGTGTTCGAAGTCATTGAACTATTTGTTTCATTACGAAATAAGAGAAGATAGAAGGACAGGCAGAGAAAGAGAGAGAATGAAGGAAAAGGACAAGGATGGTAAAATACGAATGCGAAACCGTTAATGGTATACAATTATTGTAGCGACTAGTTGAGCATATAACAACTGCAATTACGTGCAACGTTTTTCGGCCTCTTGACTGTGCTTATAGTTTTTTTTTCCACAATTTAATGTGCCATAAGTAAAAGACGACGTTGTGGACCAAGATACTTCGCTATCAGTATGACCGCCTACCTGGTACCTACCTATCCACTGTTTCGCGGTTATGGGTTGCATTTTTTTTTAACAGAGCTTTACTATGAAAATAATTTACCAAATGGACATTGATGAGAAAGTTATTGTATGCGTAAGTTGGTACCTTCTATATAGTGGTTATATTTCCTTGGGTTGTTGGTTTTTTGTTTCATTATTTCAAACGAGTAACTACATAACTCAGATTCGGCGATTGAAATTTTTATCCGAGTACAACTTCTCGAAATGAAATTTTGCGTCGGTATCCACCTAAACAGATTGAAATACGTGTTTACTTATAGACAGGCCTTTTTTTGTCGCTTTTGGGGGGGGGGCACGCTAGATAGTTATTAATATTGAAGATGGCAACGTGATTTCATACTTGGTATTTGATGCAGTACCTGGATGCTGGACAGACCATAGATTCGAATGCGACGGTTTCTAATGCGTTAAGATTTCAGTCGTTGTTCGATAGTGCTAAATGATGAAGAGTCCGTTAAAAATATATCCAATCGTTTCAAACATCCGCCCATTACTATTAGCTAACTTTTACGGGAACCGACACCTACTGTAAAATTATCACACTTTAGTTTTACCAACAAAATGCTCGACTCTAGCATCGGTCTTTTCTAGATTAAATAACAGTAACAGTTCCTTACGCACGTGATTTCCTATCCAGAAGTACTACAATTGTATGCTATTTAGGTAGGTATTAGGCAGTAGGTACCTTGTTTAATAGTGCCTGGTCGAGCCTTATATCTAATCGAAGTATTTATAGGAACTAGTAAGTTTTGATAGTGAGTAACCGTTTTATTCCTCTGTCCTTTTCTTTTGAATTTGTTGCGCAGTAGTGAATGAAAAACATACGTTACTAATTTATCTCAATTTTTCTTTCAGACATCAAGATGTATTGCTCTAATGACGTTTAAATTTCCGTTTCGCGAGTATTTTCAAACAGATGACTAAATCAGTAGGTAAGTAATAAGTAATTTCAGTTAATTTCACCGCGCAAACGTTTCTTTTTGGTAATACGATCATTTCATCGATTTTATTTATCTACTGTGCAAACTCATTTAAGAGACTCGTGTTATTTACATTTTTTTGCCCCTTATTTTCCTTCTTAAACTTCGTAGCGTCTATAGATCGTTAAATTATCAACTTGATCGACGAAGCGAGTAAATTTATCGTAAATGAACGTACCTATCCAAACTAGACTAGGACGTCGTTCGTCGTTCGACGATCGACCTCCGGCACTGTGTCGGGAATGGTTGAAATGATTTCTATTTTACGAAAAAAAAAAAAACTCTTCTCTATTAACCGTGTTTTGGTCATCTACGCTGATACCTGATCTGATGGTGATGATTAAACGCGCTCGACGAAAGCTTATCAAAATTATAACTTGGTCGTGTGGAAGGATTTCAAGTCACGCGAACGTCCAGTACCTACCTTAAAAGCTATTACTACCCAAATACCTGGACCTATTAAATGTAGCTCTAGCTACGCATATGCAGACACGTCTTCGGCAGATGGAAATCAAATCGTCGGCCTAAGTAACAATACTTAACCTAGAATTAGTTAATTAGCCAAC
This sequence comes from Ferrisia virgata, assembly GCA_900060175.1. Taxonomy (NCBI): domain Eukaryota; kingdom Metazoa; phylum Arthropoda; class Insecta; order Hemiptera; family Pseudococcidae; genus Ferrisia; species Ferrisia virgata. The sequence continues at coordinate 10,114 of FIZR01031811.1, read as the reverse complement.
TCGAATTATCAACCTATTTTCTTTCCAATTTATCACTCCTACGAGTAGACTGCCTCTACTTTTCGACGACCGATGCGACGCGACGTGTACGTATACCTATATGCGCATATATGTACTTTTACTTATGTCCATCTATTCAATGTGTCGATACAATAATGAATGAACACTCATCTGTTCGGACAAAGTGCACGTTCTATGTAGTACCTTTCAAAACTAAACATGTCATCGTACAATTATTTACGCGATTCAATCGTACGTAGTTAAAGTATCTAATTGTTGTGTCTCAATTCGCCGACATGAGCGTTTACTAAGTTAATAAGGTTGCAAATAGACCAAAGTAAAAATGCAGAATAGTATGCTACAAATGCGTATTGTGTTTATGTATTCAAATTCCGACGATAATTCGTCGCATAACTCGATATAATCAGTCTGACTACGTGTACGAGTAGCATTCCGTACTGATATTGAATAGATCGAGCGTACGAGTTCATTTCCATGTGGCTGAATGTGAGAGATATGATCATGAAGTTCTAATAGGTGTAAGTATTCGAAATGTTCGCCTGTGATGTACCGCAATTTGAATTGAACCCGGAGATGGTATAGATGAATGCAATTATGTATTAGATAAGTAGATACTAGGTAGTTGATAGGCTGGGTACTTACTACCTAGACCTGGTCGTTGATATTTATTCTTATATTTATTTATGAAATTCGACTCGATACATTATGTGTAACGGTAAAAAAAAATGTCGAACCAAATTTGATACGTTGACCATGAAACCATTCGATGTGATTGTAATATGTTAGCCGTACTCGTCTTTATACCTTCTTCGGTTTAGCCGAAAGAATGTAATTCTCATTTGCCGTACGATATGCACCGAACGATTCGTTTGTTTATTTTCATTTTATTATTCGTATTATGAAATAATTCGTTGAAAGACAGTGATTTCCAACTTGACAGCGCGCTGATCAATGAAGTCTGGTACTCCCTTTAGCTCAATGAGATTTCTTCGTGTTAAAAACGCGAGGTTGGCAACTTGTTTCTGTGTATTATTTACATTTTTCAACGCCTCCTATTGGCATTTGTAGAAACAAGTTGCCAACTTTACATTTTCAACACGAAAAATTCTCATTTTACTAAGGGCTGAGGGTCGTACCAGGATTAATTGAACACGCTATATTCGCTTATCGGTATTGATTCTTATCAACTGACAATTTAAATATTTGCAACAACATAATAATATTGTTTTCATTCTGTAGTGTATTCTGTTTTTTTTTTTGGCGAAATTTTTTTCAGTTTTCTAATTTTTAGCTACCTAATATAAAGGAATTCAAATGATTTGTACAACAGAATTGAATACAACGTTTGAGTGAAAGCTTGAAAGCTGCTATTATAGTAGCCTATACTTCGGCACTCTAACCATGATGGGAACGTCGTTTCACCCTAAGTAGTCCCCTGTGTAAGAGGGTCCAGGGTAGCTGTAGTTATTTTCAGGTATTTACCATCACTGTGCAGAATGAGATGAAAATTATCAAATTACTTCGCACGTCATCGTCACCGGTGTAAATTGTAAGCCCGTGTAGTTTTCGAAAAGAAAATTGTCTTTACGTGATAGTATTCGGTATCGGACAACTACATACATTACTTACTACTAGTCAGCTATTCTTAAATGTACCTAAATGCAGAGGTGGCTACAGGGCTACTATATGTACATAGGTATGCCAATGTCGGTAAAAATGCCAGAATGATACACAAATTGTGTTGTATAAAATGCTGGAACAAAATACGTTACACGTATGCGCGTATATATATTTTGCTAATACAACAAACATTTATGTATATTTCATGTTCAAGAACGTGCTCTTCGCATTGTCACGCTTTATGAGAATGTACATTGTACGACGCGACCAACGTAAATAAGTACCATCATGTACGTATACGTACATTGTACATAGTACGTAGGCCTGTACGTAGAGGTATATTACATACTATAACGTACGGCAGGTACCAGAATCCAACAGCTATCCACATTCAGTACACTGCAAACATACTCGTATCGTCGTTCTGTTCTGAAGATACCTTCTGGAATATCAGTCTACACGGTCTAATGTAAGCTTACCCATAGAATTATTCGTATGCTAACCTAACGTTAGCAAATAGTTAAATGGGCGTTTATGTTGTGATCTAATATGAGCAACGAAATTCTTTATATTTAATGCCTACGTACAAAGAATAACCGTGTCTCTTTATGGAAAAAAAAAAATGCCAATTTTAGTCTCGCTCGAATCGGGTATAGGAAATTCTCCTTATATTATAATAGATTGCGGATCATCCGATGAATGAATGCCTATGGTGTTCGTGAGGTCTATCTGTGTAGCTGTACCATCTTAAACCTGGTATAGACTTGCTTTTATTGTACGTGTATATTGTGAGTTGGTTTATGAGAATTTTCCTTGTAAAATATTCCATTATTTGTGCCGAATCAAAGGGAGCCTTATTGCCTAATGGTGGTGATGGCCTCTTCTACGTGTGTAATTTTAAAATATACATTTGACGATCTTAATCGTATGGAACAAACCTTTGGAATACGTGATACTGGCGCATACGTATTTCAACAGTTGGTACGACAATGATTCAGTTGCGAAAAGAAATATGAAAATCTTCCGAGTGCAGAACAAAACTTATGAGGAAAATGTATCCACCCGAGTAGAATAATTAAGAATGACATCCTTTTTTCGACCTTACTTCAAGTCTGATTCTTTGCGCTTTCGAAACAAAAAGAATCTTCATCTAAGCATGTATAGGTAAAGATACTGTGCTTCGTACGATGGTGATCAAAATCTTTCTGAAAATGAGACAACTTGAGATGGAAATCAAATTGGTGAAAAATTTGAATGGAAAAGAAAAATGAGTTTGTTATCTAATTACTTACTTATTTAAGAATTGAAAGTCGTATAACGTATTCAAGAAACAAGAATAAGCTTCCTAAATTCAGTAGATCATAGAATCGATTTTTCAACCATTTAGACCTTCAATAATCTGCTTAACGCTATGCGACTATGATGCTGAAAATTATGCGGTAAATGTGTCGTTTTTGAGGTTGCTAACTTTTCACCCTGTAACGTTCCGAACTACTCTCGTACAGACAGCACTCGTCGGTTTTGTGGTTCATTTTTCCTGATCATTGATAAACTTTTTGAGGGATGGATATAAATGATATAGATTAATTGAATTTTACGATGAATTTATGAATAAACAGCATTGATACAGAATAATTTACGGACGAATATGTATGGTACTTAATTAACATGTAATTCGTAAGTGCTTATGTGTAGGTTGGCACGTAGGCGGCTATATCGACCTGTGTTTACTTATGTAAGAATTTGTGCAACTAAATGCGATGATTTTTCCGACGGAAAGAAAATCGTTTGACCACCTCTACCTTAGATCATTCCAGTACAATAGGAAAATATTATTCCCATCATCGAAGCAGCGGAACTACAATACGTACCTACGAGTATAACCTCAACATCGCAAACGAAACCTAGTTCATGACTTTTATTCGTCAGAATATCGCCGGTGAACGTACAACATGTGTCTGCGTGTATTTTTTTCAAACCGTTGAAAATTTAACGTGGTGTCGGCCCAAGATATAACTATATTTTGATATAGGTATCTTTAATCATGTTTTAATCGAAACGCAAATTTTTGTACATTGAATTTTTTATTACACTTAGTAAGTGTTTTTTATTTTTGTTATCATTATTATTATTATTATTATTGTCTTTTTTTTCCCCTGTAAAAACCATACTTATGGTTCATTTTCTCGAGTCAAAACACGTACGTTTTTAAAGTAATGCGATTAATAAGTGTGCGGTTGGAATGAACGAATTTGTTTTCTTGTTTTTAGAAACATTCAAAATGAAAATAGTTATATTTTTTGTGCCATTTTTTACCGTCTTCTTTGTAACGAATATTTGCACATGCGATGCCGATGATCGATTCATAAAAAGATACGCTTTGATGAAGGTAATTTTGTCCTGCTCAGTAAGTGGTGTTCTTCAGTTCTATCGGTGTTTTATTCGTAATTAAACCGAAACTTTGCAGATGTACGAATCGTGTTTCGGTCCGGAAGCAATAAAAGAAGTTCGAAAAGAAATGAAAACCGCTTTAGCAAAATGTAGCGGAGCTATGCCTGCCGTCAATCCTTCGTCGCAGTACGTAGCACAAAACGCGTCGCCTAAACCTTCGCTAATAGCTTCGTTTTTGCAAACTAAACATCATCAACATAGTTCGCCGGATAATTCGTATTCGTCGGAGCATTTTAAGTCTCATTCCTCATCGAACATAGATTTGAACAAATTGCAACAGGCTATTTTGGCTGGATACAATAAAAATTTCATCGTAATTAATCGTCAATATTTAATTACATCGAAGCTTATCGTCGTGACGATGAGTTTCGGACTGGAAGTGAAAACTAATTTTTTATTATTATTTTTTCACTGATATAGCAACAACAACAACAACAACATCAGCAGCCTACTTCCTATTCCAGTAATGTAGCAATGAACGGTGGTTTAGCATTTTCAGCGCCAGTTCGGTCTTGGAATTACGGTGCGACGCCTGGTAACCCATTCTCGTTTCAGCAGGGTAATGGTTTACTGGCTATGCAGCCAGCTTCTGGAGGTTTCGCTGGTTACGTGCCTTCGTTGCATTATCCTATGTACCCATTGCAACCTTACCCTCCTTTCTTTTCGTCATTTTACGGAAATGGTCGATCATCGGTACGTAAAATGACGTCGTCATTTATATAATTCGACGTACCTATCGTATGTAAGTTAAAGGTCCATGTAGAACAATTCCTATTGAAAAATTCTATTTTTTTCGTTTACAGCGCGATTTAGATGTAAAAGGTCAGCTGGAATCGTTAGCTGTTCGAATGTCCGGCCGAATTAAAAATGTAACTTGTATAATGCAAGAATTAGGCTACGTAAGTACTTCTCAAAAGTTTTTTATTCTTTATCCTACCGAACACTGCGGCGACATTGGATATACTTACATAACTAATGAATCAATCGTGTAAAATTTATCATTCTGTAGTTGAACGAAAATTTAGAACCGGATTATCCGAAAATTGTCGAAAGAGTGAAAAAACTATCTATACCTGATGATTTGAAAAGTGAAATGACCGATAGTGTGGAATACTGCAAGCAGTTTTCTGTAAGTAAATGTAGAATATTTCGATATCCATTACCTATCGGCGAGAATGTACAAAATGCAGAAAACTTTCGTATAATTCATTCCTATTCGTATATCTGCTTGCAGCTGTGCGTACCCGAAGATAGCAAAGATAAATTTTCCAGAGAGATGGTTAAACCTATGTTTTTCTTCAGATGCTATAAGGTAATGGCTTCGTCTTATTCAACGTTCAACGTATGCATCTAATGATATGTGATTTACGCTATTATTTCCGTATTATAGCATAAAAAAATGGAAGCTTGTATAATAAAAGACATTAAAGATAGATATTCATCGGACGAAGTAGATGAAAATATGATCGGCATGGAAAGAAATGATAGAAGCAAACACGAACTTAATAATAATGATTTTGCCGAATTAGCCCTTTACGAATTTTTGTACGGAGCTGATAGCTTTGATATTGACGATATCTTGTAGCAGTGTTCAGGTTTGGAAATACCTATGATTTGATAGGAAAAATAATAACTTTCAATTTGTTAGATGTTTTTAACGATGTCGTTGTTAGAGTGTTTCATTATAGAGGGATCATGATAATGTGCAGGCATTGCAATATTTTCAATTATTGCGAAGAATATTTTTATTGTTCTTTCATTTTGTATGTGATTTACCTTTTTTTATTTGTATTTAGCATGATGATTACCTTTGGTAATTGAAATAAAATGAGATGTTTTCTAGAATTATGACATTTTTTTAAAAAGAAATTTCCCGTGGCTGATTTGATTCGAATTACGAATCAGTTATAGGTTTTATTTAAAAAAAAAAAAAAAAAAAAAAAAAAAAA